>JABCKD010000317.1:0-138904 GCA_013186415.1 Fusarium sp. NRRL 66088
GGTCAACACGGGCTTTATTGACAATGGCCCTTGATGGGGTGATGGTGGGGGTCACGTCACGTTGTCGGGGGACAAGAATGGACGTTTCTGCGCCAGAACGGACTCTTTTTTGCTGGGTTGTCGATTTGTCTGTTTGATGTTGAATGATATTGCTGATAGGGCGGGAATGGGAGGGGCGGAGGGAAGGAAGGCAAGGCAATTTCCAAGGGGGAAAAAAAAAGGACGGCCGATGTTGCGATTTGTCTCAGTAGCTTTGGCTTTAATGGTATGTTTCAAAGCCCTAACATCAGTCATTATTATCCTACGATTTCTTTTTTTTGTCCTATCTCATTATCGGAACCCCAGCACCAATGATTATTTTTCGTTGGGGCTAGGGGGGTTGGAGTCATGCCGATGGCTGCCGTCTTCAACAGATACAGCACACAGCGAAAGCGCAGCTATTCACGGGGAGACAAGAAGTCACGGTGAACGGAGCACGGAAAACGGAGGTCCAGCACAGCAACCGACCGACCTTCACGGCTCCGACTACGGGGGGCCTACTGCCGCTACCAAGTGGGTAACATGGGGAGCTGACTGGGGGGGGTTCCATGCCATGGATGAGATGCTTTGTTGCATGTCGTGTCTTTTAAAAATGTCAGACATATTTGGGGGTGAGAGGTCCAGTCCAGTGAATGCTTTGTAACATGTACGGGGGGGGGACAGGGCATTGTGGCTTGGCTGATCAGGATCGATGCCGGTTGGACAACGATTTCAAAGGCATGGTTGATGGGGGGTTTGAAAGTGGTCTGAAAGACGACAAGTTGACGAGATTGGGAAGGCCCCCGGGAAAAGTGAAAGAGGTCAAAGCCCCCTTCAACTTCGGCCGAAAAGTCCCCGTCGTATTATTCCATGCATTTCATCATGGTCTCACGCTTAAGGCGTCATGGCAAGTTTTGGGACCCTTTCGGATTGGAAATCCCGTTTGATGAAAAAAGTATTCGGGGCATCAAGTCCCGGTATGAGAAAAAAAAAAAGAGGCTCTCTCTCCACAGAGAGAACCCGAAGATACCCCACTCCGCGTTGTAAGAGCTCCTCCGGCCGACGGCGAACTACTACGTGCCGTTAGCCAAAAGTGTAATTAGATGGGGGCCTTCGGGCGAGACTTTTTTTTTTTTTTCTACACAATGTGTGATGAATCTGCAAAAACCTATGAGAAAATCTGTGAGATTTTCATGATCCTCCCTTGCCTGGGCTTCTAGACGCTGGGCTTAGAAATCGGGCACTAACTGGGGAGGGTCCCGCTCCGCTCACCGGCACCAAATCTGTGGCCGCCGGGCTGTTACTACAGACTTCCAATCCATCTCTCTACCTGACCTACGCCCCGTTGGGAAAACGTTTACGCAGTCACACGAGCTCGGTAGCGCTTGTTTAAGCGCTTCTAGGCCCTGTTAGAAGTAGTTCCCATGTTGCATTACACGTCGTGTCTCAAAATGCATGCAACTCCGTATTATGCTGGGGGAATCGATTTCAAACTCGAGGCTGGACTTCTGTTGTGTCTCAAGAAGATCTGCACCAGGTCCCGATCCAGGTGAGAAGAAGGTGAAGGTGACGGCGGCGGCGGCTTGACGGCCTCCCATCGAAACAGACACCCTCGCATCGGCACGCGGGCCAGTCAGAGGGGGCGCTTATGCCTCATTAGGCCAGGCGACATTGGATCCATCCCAATCCACGGATGGATCTGTTGGAGACGCTGGGCCTTTTTTGTGGCCGTGGGGCCCGGAAGACGGAACGAGTAAACAGAGGCGACCACAACCGCTGCCGCCACATGCACTTACAACGACGATATTACAGGTGTGTGTTTCTCAGGGCCTCATCACATCAGCAAATCATCCAAGGGGATAAGAAATCTCCTGAGCGGCCGCCTCATCTTTCGCCCTCGCAACACTATCTCACTCACCGAGATATAGATAGATAATAAAATAAAATAAAAAAGAGGACACCTCGAGCGATTTGAAATCACATCACCTGAGAGCCAAGGTTACGGCCCGACCCTTTCCAGCCTGCCTGGTTCCCTCTTCGAAAGTTCACACAAAAGGGGGTAGCGGTAACAGAGGGGGGAAAAAGGCGAAATACCAAGAACCATGTTCATCGAACCGTGCAGGACCTGCCAAGTCCTGACCGAGTGTCTGTCTGTCCTCCTCTCTCTCTCTCTCCGGGGAGAGGCGGTCGGTCGGCACGATGTCCTCCCTTGCCGGGTCCGGGGTTCGGCGAGTCGTTGCGTCTCCGGTTAACTCGAGACACTGACTCTTGAAGGGTTTCCGAAGACTCTATGCTGCAGACTGATAGCAACAACAGCTTTGGGCTCCGTTCCCCCCCTCCGTGATTCCAACTAACATCGGAATGGAGACAAAAGGGCGGGAGAAAAAGGAATACAGTCACGGTGAGAGCAAAAGGTCGCCCCACAGTCTAGGGCTGGGCTGCATGCGCTGCCGTTCCTGTTGCTTGCTTCTGCTGAGATCCAATCCCATCACCATCTCGGGCCCCCGCGCGCCATGCCTGTCGTTGTCGTCACCCGTTGTTCTCCTTGTGTAAGAAGAGGTGTGTGTGATACGGTCAGCAAAGTATACTGTACCAGCCCATGCATTGTGCCTGCAGCGGTTTCTCTCCCGCAAGATTTGACCTGTTGTTGCTGGGTACGGCTATCTTTAGGCGCAAAGGTAGGGAGTACTTGCATACCGAGTCACCGAAGGTGAAATGAGAATTGGTGGAGGGGGGAAATTGGAACGGGTGGTTGTTGTGTGTTGCGTGTGTGTCATGGCTTGCTTCCAAGATCCTCAACGTTTGAATACTGATTACCAAACCTGAAGCCGGGGACATCAACAACTTGGTAGCACTCGGGAAAGCAACAACAACCCCAATGCCTTTTTTTTTCGCCCTTGTCCTCAGGTTTAATTGGCATCAGTCATGTTTTTACAGATCAGGTAACAAGTCGCGTACATCTCTCTCATCTTCTTAACCCAGTTCGTGAATGGCATCCGTACCTAACATTGGCAAAAACCTGATACCCAAAAAGCATTGCCCTCTCATTTGTCGTCGTCGTAGTGGGAAAAGGCAAACGCACACACACACCTCGGAGGCTCCACTTTCTTTCCGTCGGACGAAAACTAGGGAATGTCTCCCGACTTCCAGAATCGCCGTGGGGCTTCCGACTTTGCCCGAGCCCGCCGCACACACACACACCCCGGCCGAGGGACGGCGATGCTAGCGCTGCCGCCCATTGCCAGCACTACGGGTCAGGCAGGAGCTGCTGCCCCGGCTTTGCAAAGCTTCCATCCTGAGGAGAGAGTGAGAGAGGTGAACAAGAGTGGGAGAGGAAGAGAATGGACGTCTTGTTTTGCTCCTCCCCCGGAGCTGCAGGACAGGACAGGGCATCGGCAGGTACAAGCTGTAAGTAACTGTGCTAATTTGATGCAATTAGCGAGGGCGGGTCGGTCGGGGGGCAGGTACAATATGGATCCAGAGTGCGTGTGGATCGTGTATGGGTGGGTCCGGTGGGGAAGGCGCGACCAGGGGCTTGCTCGGGTACGCCTAACCTCTAGAGGTTCAAGGTCTCGCGGGTCTCACCACGGAATCTCCAGGATGACCTGACTCCACCGAAAAGGCCGCCCGGTCAACCCTGACTGCCTGACCTTCTCTTTTTTCCCTTCCCTTCCTTCACCTCAGCCCGTCCCCACCGTGGCTACGGGTATCCTGGCTGGTCCCCTTGGCTTGTCCTGCTGTTGACTTGTGTTGACCCTGTCTTGTTCTTCTGGCTTGTTTGTCTGATCACACTGCTAAACTGTCAATAATGTGCATCTTGCAGCTCTACGCTTGTCCCGATGATTGCCTCTAGCTCAGGTCAACATGTCCATGACGGTCAGCAATGTCTATGTCTAGCTCCCCTATTGGAGCCCACACCGTCACCCCGCATTTCGTCCACACCTTGGATCTTGTTGACTCGCCTGGATCGGCCTCTAGCAACTGTCAACAAAAAAAAATCAAGTCAAAAGTCTAGGGGACCTGTGTGTGTGTGTGTGAGACTCGGTGACTCGAACCCCAGCAAACACAACATGCTTCACATGCACAGGCACACGAGGCAAGCCACCGGGGAAGGGGGGTGAGACCCTCTAGAGAGGGTTTGGCATCATCCATTTTCATTCCGGACGAGCCTCGGGTTCCTGTGTCAGCTTTGTCATGTGGTTTTGGGTCGTTTCTGATATTGCACTTGCTGCACCCATTGATTGCTACCCTGGACATTTTCGTCTCGATCATGCATCACGAGAATGGCAAGAAACAGCGAGCCAGCGAGATAGGACATCTCTCCGCCTCTCCGAGCATGTCACCTCTGCAGTTTCTCTCTCTCTCTCGAGTTGTACACATCGGTATCCCGGTGATTGCACCGATGTGGCGTTCTCGTGATACGTAACTGAGCATGATTGGCAACCACTCATTCAACAGGTTCAAAACAGTCATACTACGTAGGCGAGAAGCTCGCCAAGCTTCAAATCCTTAGGGCAGGCAATCCGACCGACGGCTAAACCAAGCACGTCACCGCGGTAGTTCGTCCGCTCCGCTGCCGGCAGCTTTCAGGGCCCAGTCTCGGGCAGCTGCTCTACTACCTGCTGCTGCTGGTGCCAGGATCTGGATGGACATGCTCCTTGATGGATCCGATATCCAGTGTGGCTGCACCTACGTAAGCCACTGGTATCCGAGTTTCGCTCTCGAGGCTCGTCGGAAATTAAGCATGCAATTCTACACGGGAACTGTGTCAAAACACTTCTGTCAACCCTCTTTGGTGCGCCTGCAGCTTGTTCAAGACCAGTGGCTGGGAAAACTTGGGTCGGGTCGGCTCAAGATGCCGACCTCGAATCCTCCAGACCCAGAGGCTAGCTCAGCCGTGGGAGCGTCGTGATGGCCTCACTTACAGCTAGGACTCGGTTCGGTTTGCTTCGGTCCAGCAGATCTAATCTCTGTAATCACCGCTCAATGGGTCGCCGCCTCCATCGTCGTGTCTCTCATTATCACTAAGCCGCGTCAACAATTGCTTCTCGGAATATCTTTCCCATGCATCTAATCGACAGCGTTGAACAAGCCCTGCGTCAGCTCCCCCTGTCCTCGACCTCACCATCACATGGGGGTTTCAACCTCGAACTAGCTAGACATACGCCCAATGATCCTCCTACAGCGTAGCTTCACTCACACACCTCGAATCCATGCCCTGCTCCTCCTCCTCCTCCTCCATCTCCAGATCCTCGTCTCTCGATTTTTCCGGTTCCCCGGGCTCTCCCCCTCTCCACACTCGTCTCTAGCCTCCCCCGCCTCACGTGTCTCGACCCTTAAACTTCAGGTCCAGGGCGAGTCAATCGATGCGTGGTGTTGAGATTTACTGCTACAATTGGCAATCCCATCCTCCTCCCCGCATTCATCTTCATCTCATTCCCCGAGTTAGAGACTCTGACTCCCCGGACTCTCGCCGAACCCCCGAGGGGGGCGCCTGGCAGAGTCACGACCACCGCCTCTCTCTCTCTCCTGGCTGACCCTTCTGCAGCACCCACTTCACGGACAAGGACCGAGAGAGGATCTATGCGGCTGCGGCTCCGTGCTAAACGAGGCCCCAGATCCTCTCTCTCACTGTCTGGGGATGAAGATGGGGATGGAGAAGCTTGTTTGAGCGAGCCGTTTGTCCTAGCTCCAACCCACCCGCCAGAGGT
The DNA here is from genome assembly GCA_013186415.1 of Fusarium sp. NRRL 66088. NCBI lineage: Eukaryota > Fungi > Ascomycota > Sordariomycetes > Hypocreales > Nectriaceae > Fusarium > Fusarium sp. NRRL 66088. The sequence continues at coordinate 5,730 of JABCKD010000317.1, forward strand.
GGAAAGCATCCGTTCCTCCAGATTTCACTGTGACTCTATCCGCGACGCCACCGCCCGCCAGACTCTCCCCACGTTTTGGACCTGAGCCTCGGAACCTGTCCTTGAAGAGCAACAAGAGTCAGAGCAAAGCTTCAATGACACATGCGCCGATACCGGCAGCAGCCAAGCTCTGACCACAGCTTAAGCTCAAGCAAGCTCATAGCTATGACTGGGGAGCTTGCACTTGCACTTGCACATGGGGTTCAGCTCATCTCATCCTCGGCACAGCATCTGTCGTATACTTGCATCTCCACGATGGCAAAGCAAATGTGATCGCTTGTGACTGTATATTTCCTTGTAGAATTACTGTACATGAGGTATCCTCCTCCCTATCCCATGAACGAGTGCCAATTGCATCATGCATATGCGGTTCGCGGGTGAACGGGCATCTCCATTGACGCCCTCACCTCGTTACTTTTTTGTCCCTCCCCATCTGACCTCGAAAAATGAAATGCATGAATGCGCCTGTATGTATCGCGACGTCCCCAGAGCCGCAAGTAGACAGTGGTAAAATCTTCCCCATTCTCTACTGCATGATCCCTGTCCTGTTATTCAACTCACACCCCCTTTTGTCCTTATTTGGTGTCGTCCTTGCCCGCCTCGGTCACCTTCCGGCTGGCCCTCTCGATCTTCTCCATCGCCTTGTCATCCAAGAGGCTCCACCATCGCCGTAGGCCCTCGGCGTACTTGACATCATCCGCGGTAAGCTCGACGGGCGGGCCCTTGACCTGCGGCTCCATCTCCACGCCCGCCTTTTCAAACACGGCCCATGCCGAGGCATCCCCCGCCCGGAGCCCAAAGCCCCGGCCCTTCATTGACACCACATGGAACCGCCGGAGGAGGACCACATCTCCGATGTGGACGGCCGGCATAGCGGCGAGATGCGGCCGGAAGATGTGGGCCACACACACCCCGGAGGGAGCCATGGATGGATCGGTGAGATTCAAGGTGAGCATGTAATCTCGGGGCCCGTGTTTTGGTCGGTGTGCCTTCTCCGGCGTTGCTGTCGCTATGGCCAGGATGTCGGTTGTCTTGTTCAGTGAATTTCTGAGTGACTTGAGCGACAAGTAGTCGGGCATGCTCGTGCGCAGGCTCCTAAGCAGCTGCAGTTTAACTGAGCCGACATTTTCGTCTTCAGCCGCTGTAGCAGCAGACCCTGCAATTGATGGTGACTTGAGCGCCACCGAAGACGCCCCTGGCGTATCTCCTCGGAGCTGTAGGCTTCTAGAAGCTGATCGAGTCTCACGCTTGGGGGTCTCGCGTTTGTGATCCGACGTTCGGCGACTTCGTGTCTGTCGTGTCGAAGGGCTCGACGCTTTGATGAGACGAATGCTGGGGTCATCCTCTACCCTCTGACGGGTCACTCTCATTGACCCTGGTGAGCTGTTTTCTGCGCTCGCAATGCTCTGATTGTCGGCAGCCTTTCTCTTTCCTCTGCCCTTGCTTTCATCTGCCTGCGCCGATGCTCTCATCAACTGGATACTAGGATCATTCTGCTCCGCCCTGCTGCGCGTTACACGAACCGATCCCGTTGGGCTGCTGTGCTTGGCATGACCATCCCCATGTGTCGGTGCGGCCGATCCTATGGCCAATAGAATACTGGGGTCAGGCTGTGAGAGGTCGGCATGGTCGGATGATTTGCTTGACCTATGGCGCCGGCTGCGCAGGGACTTGGTGACAGGGGCTGCTTCGGGCGCCCGTTGAGTCGTCTTCGATGGTATTTCGTGAAGTTCCTCGGTCTGCACAGTCCGGGGAGACGATTTGGGTACTGAAGCTGTGGGGGAGCATACGGCAGGGCTTGCATGCTGAAGGGTGGTGTTTGGCCGAACCGGGGAGTGCTGAAGGATTTCGGCCATGATCTGATCCTCTGGGCCTACATCATCTTCGTCGACCGGCATGTCTTGGTTGGTCGTGGCCGTGGTGACGGTGACGGCCATCTCAACCTCAATTTCCTGCTGTGTCTCGCCAGGAGTGGGAAGATGGGCGTCGTGGTGGTCGTTCGAGAGGATGGATGTAGCCTGAGAAAGCAAGGTTGTTTCTCTGTTGGTGTCTTGAGATGCTCGTGCGTAAGAAATCTGCGTTGGCGGGGGAGACATCTGGCCATGCGTTGCCAGTTGCCCATCGGCCGCCAGCTGCTCATCATTGCCAGCTTCCCCAGCACCCCCACCCTCACCGTGGCCCGTTTGGTCAACAGCACCTGTTGGCTGCTGCTGAGCCGCTGCTGTCAGCTCAGAAGAAGCATCCTGCATTGTGGCGTCAGGGGAATCGGCTTGATCCTGGCCTTGAGATTCTCGAGCTTCCACGACTGCTTCTCGATCGTCTGGGGCTGCACCCGTCTTCTCCCCGGCCAGGGCCATCCCCGCTGCGGGAGCGGTTGGCGATTTCGATGGCTCGACGCCATTTTCTGGGGTACCGCGTTCTGCAAACGCTTCTTCCCCAGCTGGGACCTCGACTGGGGTGACCTTGTCCTTGTCTTCCGCCAATGGTCCCTGTGCGCTCTCCGCAATCGTGCCATCGACTTCTTTGCTGACAATAGTAGTCGTGTCAGCAATCTCTAGAGATACGGTCGTTGTTGGCTCCTCGGGCGCCTCATGCGTTTCATCAACATCCATGGATTCAGCCTGTTCCTCGGTCATGGCAGTCGCAGGGTGAGCCTCGTCCGAATCGTTCATGCCAGTGGTTTCGTTTTCCGTCTTGTCTTTCGATTCCTCAGCCAAGGCGGGTGCATCGTCCATCTCCACGTCACCCGATATTTCATTCTCCGGAGCCGCTTCGGGTTTTCCATCTTCTTGTCCAGCCTGCGACCCTTGCGCTGGCACAGATTGCGGAGATTGAATCACCGGAGCCTGGTGCGCAGATTCCGCATCTGGAATCTCCTTATCAGGAGGCGCACTGTCATGACCTTGATCATTACTCGCGTCTGTTGCTGAGAGATGTGATGGTTCAGTGTCGACTTCCATCTCACCGGCAGAGGGTTCAGCAGAACCTCGGGCATTGTTAGGTTCCTTTGGTTTGCTGGGGGGAATGGCTTCTGCCTCCTCAACCTGGTTTTCCTCCTCCAGATCTGCGCGTGGCGATTTTTCTGCTGGAGCCTCTGGCTTTGGCTCTGACTCTGGCTGAGAGACTGACTCTTCCATGATCTCTTCCTCAGGCTTCCCTTCAGGCTTTTCCTCCTTGGATTTCTCCTCTGGTGGGTTTTCTGGCTCCTCTGCTTGTTTGGGTTCCGGGTCTGGCTCAAGTTCTGCCTTTGGCGCTGAATTTGGCTCTGGCTGCCCCTTTTGTTCAGGCCCAGACTCTTGTACGAGGTCTGGTTTCTGTTCGGGTTCAGATTTTGACTCTGCCTCAGGTTCTTCTTGGGGTTCCTGCTCTGGCTCCTGCTCCGGCTTTGATTCATCTTCAGAATCAGAATCAGAGAGCAAACTGATAAAAACAGGCGATGAAGGAGGGACGAATCGACCGGGAGGACCAGCTCTTGCGCCGCCGTCTTCTTCCTCTTCCTCTTCCCCCTCCTCCTCATCGTAGGAGCCTTCTTCTCCCGAGTAATATTCGCCCTCTGCATCACCGTCGCTGCCTTCGTACTCCTGGCCCTCCCCTTCGAAGCGTTCTTCGTACATCTCCTCCTCATATTCGTCGGGCTCCTCGTCTAATTCCTGCTCCTCCTGTCCATCAAGTTCCTCATCTTCATCTGCTTCGTCTTCCTCGGGGTTCATGATCTGTGCCTCTACGTCGTTGTTTAGGTCTTCTTCAGAGGATTGGACATCGTCATCGTCATCATGTGCGCGGTCGTAGTTCCGTAGATCGTAATCGTCACCAGGTTCGTCCCCCCCATCTCGGTAATGCTCTGCCTCACTCGATGGTTCTTCGAGTGCCGGTTCTGGCGAGGCATCCGCAGCAGCGTCCTCGATCATATCCTCTCCTGAAGGTGAAAAGGGCACATGACTTGCTTCTCTGCTGGGCGATGAACTCAAGATTTCAACTGGGTTGTCTACATCGCTTCTAGCGATTCCTGTAGAGAATGGCCCGGATGAGACTTCAGGTGCCCACGCATTCTGTGGCGATCGCGAGGGGGCGTCGAATACTGGATGTAGAGCCGACGCCGAATCAAAGGAAGCTTGATGATCTGAGGGCTGAGGGCTGATGTGCGATCCATGCGCGGAAAGACTTGGATGGGAAACGGTACTTTCAGGGGGAAGATGAGTGGCATCCAGGAATTCTGCAGGGTAGTCATCTGCCCTCGCGCCGCGACTAGGCGATTCTGGTGCCGCATCTTGGTCGTGGTCTGCAGGGAAAAGGCCTGGTGCAGAGGGGAAGAGCACGGTCTGGGGCGTGAAGCCGAACGTGAGTCCGGTATCGATGTGGTTTGGCGAGTGACTGAGTAGATCTGGATGCGTCTCGGGATGGAGATGTTGATGACCCTCGGCATCTCCTTGGAATTGCAAGGAGTGGCCCAATAGCGCATTGTCTGCCTCGATTGGCTTTGTTCTAGGGAGTGGTGTTGGAGTTGCCTGCGGAAAGCCAAAGGTAGGTCGCGATTCCGCCAAAACTTGGACACTAGCCATGGGCGTGAAGTCGACGTCGACTGTCTGACACCCCTGATCAATCATGGACGGCCGCGGCGGCGTGGGCATTGGCGTATCTTCAACCGTGCCATTCTGACCAAGGGAACCGTTCGTCTGGGGCGCATCGTCTGGCTCCTGGGAAGCTTCCTCAGGTTCAGGGCTGGGAGATTGGCTGGTATATCTCCAAGCATTTGCGGGTAGACTGAACCTCGAGCGCTTCTTGGACTTGGCCTTTTTGGTGACTTCTTCATCGAAAATATCCAAGCCACCCTCGAACAGTCCCCCGTATGAAACTCGAGCTCGCTTAAGAAAAGCAGGAGAGGAAAACTCTTCTGGTTCTCGCTCAGGAGCATTTCGCTTGGCTGGGAGAGAGATGTTCGGGGATCGTGGTGAGGGTATCGCAAAGTCGGTGTTGGATATGGTGACGTCAACAGGCGCAACGCTATCTATCTGGCCGTTGGTGGCTTCGGGCTCCGTAGCTGGCGTGTCGATGTTTATGACTTCCTCTTGCTCTGAATCAGGCCTGCGGATGCCTAGGATCAGGCGATTGTTGAATTCGAGTTGCCATTCGAGAGTGCTGCCAGCAACCTGCGTCTGTGTCTCGTTCTTCTCCCACTTGACTCCTTCCAAGCTTAAGCGGATCTCATCACCACCTCCTAGAGAAGCATCCGAAATAGCCTTTGCTGAAGCGCCATGGAACCGAATGCGCACCTGTCCCTTTTCGCGTCGAAGTCGAAAGTCGCGCTCGGCTAGTAGAAATGCGATTGATTTGTTGAGAACGCTGAAAGGCCATGTAATGGTGACGGTACCGTCTACGACTCGTGTATTCTGATCAGAAACCTCCGGGTTTAGCTCAGCGATGGCGGTGAGTTGTCCATCGCGAAGGATCTCTGCTGGGGGTTGGTTGTCGGTCATGTTGGTTGAATCGCAAAGTCGATCGCGTCGGCGGGGAGCCGCGAGGTCATGGAAAGGGAGAGCAAGGTTCTATCTCAGATCATGAGGTGTCGGCTGAGAAATGAAGCTAGTAAAAGCCCTCAATATCGATGGCACATGGCGAAGTAGTTGTTTACAGTTCCGGGATGCGCGTCTTTGTCGTTGATGATTGTTCGGTTGGTTGCGGTCACAAGTAAAGCCTAGGCAAGACAAGCTCCCAGCCCAGAACAAAGAAGGTGGATTGAAGCTAAGCTCCCGTGGGGACTGTCCCAAAATGGAAGGCGGTGAGAGCGGCACTAACATTTTTTTACATCTCAAAACCACCTTATCTTGGCGCATTGAAAAGACCCGACCACTAACAATCGGCTTCGTTCCATTCGGCGCCGGTCCGCTTCCGCTCGTGAGCCGCCGGGGCAACTCTGCTTACCATATCAATAATGGATGGCGACCTTGAGTCACGTAAGTTAGTAGTAGCAGTAGTAGTAGGTAGCCGGCGTGGGCGAGCCGGAGCGAGAAGGAGGCACCCACGCACAGCAAAGCACGATGTCGAAATAGTTCCACTCCCCACTCGACGTGTTTTTGGTGCGTGAAGGAGGGCAATCATCGTCGAACGATTTCTCATCTTCCATATATAGACGGAGGCAAATTGATCTTGTCAACACTACCTCGACAAGCAAGAGCCGCTACCAACAGGACGCTGGGATCTGGTCTGTGTCTGTGTCTGTGTCTGTTGAACAACCGTTGCAACCATGGGCTCCTACCCTCCGACGTCGTTTGACGTCCACAAGATCGCCATCATTGGTGCTGGCCCGGCTGGGCTGTCGGCTGCCAAATACCTCACGGCGCAGGGGTCCTTTGACCAGATTGTCGTCTTTGAGCAGCAGGACCAGGTTGGTGGTATCTGGAACTACAGCAGCCTCGCTCCAGGAACCTGCCCGGCTCCTCAGGAGGACCCCTTCTGTCCTCCCAGTGAGCCAATACGCTGGTGCGAGGGCGCCGCACCCATCTTCACCTCGCCCATGTACGAGCAGCTTCATGCCAACCTCCCCAAGTCTGTGATGAGATTTTCTTGTCAGGCCTTCCCCGACGATGCTAGGCTGTTTCCTGAACGGACCATGATCCAGGACTACCTGCTCAAGTACGCCGAAGATGTCAGGCCCCTGATTCGCTTCTGCCAGCGGATCAACCGGGTGACTCTGAAGCCACAGGAGAACGGTCGAGATAGCTGGGAGGTTGAGGCGCAGTCAACAGTTAACGGCGACATCACTGTCTCAGAGTTTGACGCTGTCGTTGTCGCCAACGGTCACTACACGATTCCCTTCATCCCCAACATGAAGAACCTCGCCGAGTTCAACGAGGCATATCCCGGCGTCATCACCCACTCGAAGCAGTACCGCACTCCCCATCCCTTCAACGATGAGAAGGTCATTGTTGTTGGCAACGGCCCCTCCGGTCTGGACATTGCTCTGCAGATCAACGAGCAGTGTAGGAAGCCAGCCATCTTATCTGTGCGGCATCCTACTGCCCCGGACAGGCTAGCCCATTCAGGCTGCGAAGAGGCGGCTGAGATTGACGAGTTTTTGATCGAGGAGAAGGGGGTCCGCTTCAAGGATGGCAGGGTCGAGAAGGACATTGACGCCATCGTCTTTTGCACTGGCTTCCTTTACGGCTTCCCCTTCCTCCCAGAACTCAACCGCAAGCTTGTTTCTACGGGACGGGGTGTTCATGGGCTATACAAGCATGTATTCCATATCCAGCATCCTACTCTCGTCTTTCCTGGCCTCAACATGAAGGCAGCTCCGTGGCCGCTCTGCGAGAGCCAAGCAGCACTCTTCTCGGCGGTGTGGTCCAACAATCTCAACCTGCCGAGTCGAGATGCCATGGAAGCGTGGAGCCAGACGCTAGAGCATGAGGAGGGGGATGCATTGCATGTGTTTGGTCCCAACGGAGACGGCTACTACATCAATGAGTTGCATGACTGGGTCATGACAGCCCAGCGGCCGGGCAAGGAGCCTCCCCGGTGGGATGATGAGCACATATGGCAGCGAAGCGTCTTCCTTGAGGCCAAGGCGCGCTTCGAGCAGCTGGGCTGCACGGCGCAGACGCTTGAGGAGATTGGATTTCATTACCAGCCGGGGCCGTAGCGTAGCTGCAGTCGCCGAAAAGAGGAGAGAGATACACGAAACGGCTTGCGACGGAGAAGCCGAGAGAGGGATAGGACCCGATAGACTATTTCGCCATTTGTTAAGGTCAAGACGTTTTGCGTTTTACGATATAAGATCCGCTTCTCCAACCCATTCATCCTCTTTTATTGAAGGGCGCAGACAACAAACAAGATGCATCTGCGAGAAGTGGTTGGCCCATCCCGCTCTACGCCCGATAACCCCCTGGGGGAAAAGAACTATTTTATGGGGGAGTGCGAATGCGAATGGTGCAGCGAAGCGATGTTGTGATGGTGGATTAGAATGACGGGAGTTGATGTGGATTTGTAATGGTTGGCGCGATGCCGCCATCGGGGGATGCGATTTACAAAGAGGATCTATTGCCGAGACGGTCAGGGCCTGTTTCATGGGGAGAGAGTCCTTGTACTTGAAGAAGAGACACGACCCTCAACCTCTCGTGATTTCTCATCATAATCGTATCACGGATCTCAGCTTCAATAGTCGCCAATCTATAGAGAACCTCTACCATGGCTCCCTCCGCAAGCATTGATACCACTGCTGCCGCTGCCGCTGCGGCACAGGCTGCGGCGACCCTCAAGGCCCTGCCTCACCCCAAGGATCTGTCGCATCACTACTCGCAGGTCACCAAGAACAGGGTCCAGAGCAGGATCAAGGCTTTTTACAGGTTTATTCAGACTCCTGGTATTAGCAACTTTTCTGGAGGTGAGTGTTTTTAAGAGTTGTTTCCCCCATGCCGGTATCATGCCGGAGCTTGGACCGTTACCTCCGACCAAACCATATATGTTTCTATGTTTCCGAAAACTAACATGCTGCTTTGTTAGGAATGCCCAATGTTAAATACTTTCCATACGATACACTAGAAGCCGACGTAGCAACCCCTGAGCGGTGGCAGCCCTCGCCAAACACTCCCGCCGAAGTCCAGCAGCAACTTGACGAGACATCGTCCAACGGCCACTCCAATGGCAAGACCAATGGCAAGGCCAACGGTTCAAAGAACGGAAACGTTCCTCAGGACCCCGATTACAAGGGAACCACAGCGCATATTACTATTCCCAAGGTCCTCCACGAGCCGGACCGCACCAAGAAGATCGACCTCGCGACCGCTCTCCAATACGGCCTTGCTGCTGGCTACCCACCTTTGCTGTCCTTTGTTAAGCAGTTCACCAATGAAGTGCTGCACCCCAGCGTTCCTTATCACGGCGGCGCGGATGTGATTCTCAACAACGGTGGTACGGATGGCTTCTCCAAGGTACTGCAGCTGTTGGTTGACCCCTGGTACGAGGGAGTTCACCCCGCGACTGAGCGGCCAGGCATGCTGTGCGAGACCTTTGTTTTTGGAAACGTCCTTACACAGTCTCGGCCTCTTGGAGTTCAGGTTGTGCCTGTCGAGCTTGATCGTGAGGGTATGCTAGTGGAGGGACCAGGAGGTCTGCGGGATGTACTTGATAACTGGGATCCTCGAAATGGTCGACGACCACACTTCTTATATACAGTGACGTAAGTACTTGAAAGCAGCTGGTCGGATGAAGGCCCAATTGCTAACTGTTTACTAGTATGGGACATAACCCCACAAGCGGTGTCCTGGGAATCAAGAGGAGAAAGGAGATCTACTCCCTTGCCAGCAAATACGACATCATCATCGTTGAAGACGATCCATACTGGTACCTTCAATTCCCCTCGGCCGCCGTTCACGAGGCCAGGCTCAGGGGCCTTGAGACTCCTCGACACATCGAGACGTACACGCCGGTAAAGACGTCTGGCTACGAGTTTATCGACTCGCTCGTGCCCTCGTACTTGAGCATCGACGTTGACGGTCGTGTTATCCGCCTTGATACCTTTTCCAAGACGGTTGCCCCTGGCTGCAGGTTGGGTTATGTTACGGCTCAACCTGCTATCATTGAGAGGATCACTCGGTAAGCGCTTACACTTCTCGGCAATCTCAAGGCACCGCTAACACTGAGATTACAGTATCACTGAGGCCAGCACCAGCCAACCTTCAGGCTTTGTGCAAGCCTTCATTGCCCAGGTCCTCCTCGGCCCACACTCCTCGGCCTTGGCAGAGTTCAGCGCCCTCCCCGAGTCCGAAAAGGCCAACTTCAAGGGCTGGAAGCTCGACGGCTGGGTACGCTGGCTTGCGGGTCTCCGCGGCGAGTACGAGCGCCGCATGACACGCATGTGCACGATCCTCGAAGACAACGCCTTCCAGCTGAAGCAGTCAACACCCGAGAAGCCAGACTCAGACTGGGACGTCATCACCAAGACGAAGCTCTTCGAGTTTGACTGGCCTCGCGGAGGCATGTTCGTCTGGCTTCGCATTCACTTTGAGCAGCACCCCCTCTTCAACGCCCGCGGCACCGACGTCCCAGTCATCAACGGACAAGAGCTGGCAAAGGCGTTCCTCATCCACAGCACCCAAGCTCCTAACCTGGTGCTGGGCAGCCCTGGAGGCATGTTTAGCGCAACTCCTGAGATTCTGGCTGAGCACGGCTGGAAGTATGTGAGATTGTGCTTTGCTGCCGAGAGCGATGAGAATGTTGATGCTGGCTCGTTGAGATTCTCAAAGTCGGTTCAGAACTTTTTTAGAATTACTGAGGTTGCTGAGATTGAAAAGTTGATTGCGGAGTTGTAGGCGGGATATGAAATGACATAAAATCGTACAAGTACCTATGCCAAGATACTGAATACGATATCTACCAAAAGATGTGAAGGCTGCTCATCGTCAATGTAGATTTGATGTGTGTGTTTTGTTGTGTGTTGAATGAATGATTAACAACTAGATGTAAAGAAAACCATTGGTACATATTGCAGGACTTGTAAACTCACAACAACTCCAGGGTATCAAGGTGTTGTGTGTTCGGACAAGGTCACACTCAATCTCACACATCACATCACACAAGTATTCAAGAAATGACGCAATTCACAACGCTCAATCATTACGAACATCAAAGGTACGGAACCAATGCCGAGTCTAGGCTGAAATTCATATCAAATCTCTGATTCATTTTTAAGAGCTCAACCTTCCAGAAGCCATTACGCCTCGATATCAAATCATGCCAGACCCGTCACCAATTCCTCCCTCCCAGCCTGCTGCACACCCAGCAAGTCGAGAATCTTAGTTCTGCTTCTTCTGAGCCTCCTGGGCGAACACGGAGGCGTAGGGGTTCAGGCGAAGCATGACCTGCTTGTTCTTGAGGGGGTTCTTCTTCTGGACAGCAGATCGTCGGGTGACGGCGTCGCCCTTGGGAGCGTTGAGAGAGCTCTGGATTTCGGAGCTGTTGATCAGGCGGGTGAGGTCGGCCTGGGAGACAACGTTGGAGGGGAGGAGGAAGTCACGCTTGTGGGCGGAGGCCTCGGTGGTGGAGCCGTAGATCTGGTCGAGGGCCTTGAAGGCGGCAGAGGTCCAGACGATGAATCGGCCGAGGTGACCACCAGGGGCGAGCTGGAGGAGGTTGAGGGCGGTGACGGGGGAGGTCTCGACACCGGGGATGTTGCGGAAGGCGGTGACGAGCTCCTTGCCGTCGGTCTCGACATCGTAGATGACGAGAGGGCCACGTCGCTGGCGGTGGCGGCGGCCACGGAGCTTGCCCTTGCCAGCTCGGAGCTTCTTGGACTTCTTGACCTTCTCGACATCGGCACCAGCACCGACAGCCTTCAGGAGGCTGAGAGCGGCAGCGGTCTTGGCGACAGCGGCACCCTCGAAGAGAGCAGAGTCGACAACCAGGGGAACCTCAGGGACGGAGCTGACCTGGTGGCCACGGGCCTGGAGCAGGGGAACGGCAGCAGAAGCAGCCAGGGCGGAGCAGACAGCATATCGCCTAGTTTCGAGGTTAGTTTTCGGCTCTGTTGACCATTTTTCACCAGGAAAAAAACTCACTTCTGGCCCTGGTTGACCTTGATGTGCCACTTTCGCCAGATCTTGGTAGGGGCGAACATGCGACCGGAACGGCACATGTTACCGAAGGCGGCCTGACCAGCACGGTGGGTACCACCACCAGAGACACGGGGGATACGGGCGACGGCACGACCTGTGAGAGATTCTGTTAGCAGTTGTTTCCCTCGTTGTCGTGGTGTTTTCCTGGGGCATCTCCTCCTCTCCCCGTGAATGCCATCCATGCCCCAGCGCCCACAAAAAATTCCCCTCCAATTTTGTCCAGGTCGAAAAAAAAAGTTCTTCACATACCAGTTCCCCAGGACTCAGCAGAGGTCTGGTGACCAGCCTTCTCGCTCACAGCATAGGGCTGTCGCTTGTTCTTGGCGATACCGGTGTGAACCTGCTGGACAATGTCCGGTCGGATCGGGCTGGTGAAGACGGCGGGAATGGCGTGGGTAGCTCCAGTGGGAGCACCATCTTTGCCGATGATGGAGACGGTAGGTCGCGAAGCCATTGTGAAGGTTGGGACTTGGACCTGACGAGGTTAATTGAGTCAGTTGAGGTCTGGAAGGGATGAGGTTCAAGTCTCACCTTGTTCGTCGTGCGGCGTCGAAATTGGTGATGGAGTGGGAGGTTGCAATTCGGGCGCGATAAATTTCACATCGAAATTTTGGTGGGCGCCAGGCGGGACCCTAAGCCCCACCAAGAAACTCCGCCCTAGCGAGCGGCACGTGATCCAGAGCAGCCCAGCTCGGCACTAACACTAACACCAAGGCCCAACCCCACCAGAGAACGTGAAAATGGACAAAATGATCTGGTCTGTATAGCCTCTCATACATAAATTCCATCTTCAAGGCCAGGATTTGGTTCACCTTATCCCATTTCCACAGCAACCATTCAATTGCTTCATCGCAGCATACGTACATGCATTTCATCATTATGCCTAGTCTAGGTATTTTCAAGATGCAGATAACCACCCCATCCCAAGCCGTCCCCCCATAGTCCATCACTCCCATCTCTTCCACTCCTGAATCAACTTGTCCACCTGTTCATCCACCCACTCCTCGTCGTTTCCTGACCTGTCCAATTTGGCCAGCTTGTCATGGATCCTGGCCTCAATATCCATCCGCTCAAGCACCTTGTTTTCCAGGTACTTGGGATCGTTCCAACGACAAGCCTTTTGGAAGATCTCCCTCATTCTGGGAGAGTAGAGTTGGCATGTGGCCACTGGTAATCTCTGAGGGTTCATGTAGAAGTTGCGAGCGATCACGTTGTCGTCCTTGATCAATGGTCGGACGACCTCATCAAAGCACTCGCCACAAACAGAGAACTGACGGAGGAACTGCATGGTATGCCAGTACCCGTTGTGGATGGGTGTGTCCTCCTGACATTCGCTGACGGCGGCCATTCTTTCCACCTCTTGAGCAAGACTCTTGACATCTGGCTCTTCGTGTTCTAGGCGGGCTTGATCCGAGGTGGTCTCCATGGCGTCAAAATACATGACGAACCGTTTCCGCTTCGGCTTGAATCGCATTGCGCAAAGGCCCCTTGTCGGCTCTGAGCGGGAATCAAGGGGAATAAAGATGCCAGTGAGATTAGGAAGCAAAGCCTGTATGATCCTGGCGCATTGAGGGCAAATGGTGAAATCGTAGACAAGCTGTCGCGTGTACGGGTTGTAAAGCGTCAGCCAGTTGCGGGTAGTTGTCCTATCACCAGGACATGGAATGTTTTTAGTATCAGAGATGACGTTGGCAACATCATGGAACAACCGCAAGTCTGGCAATTTATTCTTCAGAGTGAGAAGCCAGGCAATGCGATACCAAGGGCCAACGCCAAAGTCACAGGCGATGGGCCTGTCAGTCGGGCGAAGCATGGGTTGGAAGGGGTTTCGGTACTCAGTTTTCGAAAAGACGGCACCGCAACAGTCCGGGCAGATGTTGAAGTCCGTCCGTGGCAACGTGAGCCAGTCCACCATGCCTGCTACAGGATGTTTGCGTCGGCACTCCGGGAATGTGGTGACACCAGTCGCTTCTGTATGCTCCGAGTGTCGCCGAACGGCACCAACGGGTTTCTCTAGGTAGACACCGTCTCGATTGGGATCGAAAGCCGGTGGTTGCCATGGCTGTGATGAGAGAGGTGGACGTGCACTTGACGGTATAGCTGATGCAGGTCTCATCTCTAGAGGTGTTTCGGGGCCACCAATAGGAACGGGCATTGGGATGTCAGGCATAGAGACGATTGAGTCTACCTCATAGCGGGATCGTGGCCTGCTGAATCGTTCAATGCTTCCCCGGGGATCAAGGGGGTCAAATAGGGGGTCGTCGTCCACGGGATAGGGGAGCTCGTTCTTGGGCCTCTCGGGGAGAACATGCTCGCTTCTGACAATCGGCTCTCTGGGGATGTTTATTGGCTCTCTAGTGATAGGGTCTCTGGCGATAGGATCCCTAGTGATAGGATCTCTAGTGATTGGGTCCCGAGTGATAGGGTCTCTGGGAATTGAGTCTCTGGAGATAGGATCTCTTGCGATCGAATCTCTCGTGACCAAGTCTCCTGTAGTTGGGAAAGTTGCCGCAGCCCGCGGGTTTGGGGGTAAGTCATCTGAAGTGGCAGAGCTGGAGCCAGTGGGAATCGGAATTGGTATGGGCACCATAGGTAATCGAGGTCCAGACCTGGGGCCAGTAGGGGCGTCGACTTTTTCGAGTTTGGACTGTGAGTCGCGTTCGTCCTGAAGTATAACGGACTTTTTCCGTCGTGCGTGGAGTTCTCGTGGTCCCTTGGGGTGCTCATCACCGGAGCGGTTGTCGTCCCCACGGTCATCGCGACTATCGCGGCTGTCACGGCTGTCACGGCCGTCACGGCGCTCATCACGACGCTCATCCCTACGTTCGTCTCGGCGTTCGTCACGTCGGTCATCGCGTCGGTCATCTCGGCGAGTTGCTGTCTCTCGAGAGGGATATGTCGAAGCCCGGCCAAGGTCCTCTCGGTCTGCTCGCCCATATGAAGGGGACCTCTCCTTTTTGGCGGTCCTGGGTGGCACGTACTCGCTGCGGTAAGGAGCTTCACTAACCCTCTCTTTCGAAAGTGGTCGAGCTGGCTTCTCAGGTTCAACGTTTGTGCGCTTAGAGGTGGATGCAGTTGAAGAGTTGCGGGTATGGGTTCCATCATATCGTCGGTCATCTGGCAGATTGGTAGAATAAGTTGGTCGGGTTGGCGATCTGCGATTTGCACTCTGAGACTGCGTATAACTATGATAGGCCTTCTCACGGCCGCCTGCGCTATGCTTGATCACTTCAGGGGGAAGTGGTGGGTCGATGGGAATCTTTGGTGGTCGCACAGGAGGCTGCTCTGGTCGGCTGCTTGCTGCAGCAGATGGGCGACTACGATACTTTTCAGGCAGCTGGTCGTCCCTAAAGTCAGTTTCAAGCCGGGGCAAGTCTTGGCGACTTCGGCGCTTCTCTAATGGAGGCCTGCTTCGATCTCTGCTTGTTGGCGCGCCGGTGTTGAGGCTGGTGTCGTATCGTCGACTTGACCTCGTGTCCGTGTGAACATCGCTGGACGGTTTTTCGTTTCGCTCAGCCCGTTCAACCCGCTCATTCCGTTCAGGTCGCTCGTTTCGTTCACCCCGCTCAGGCCTCTCCGCTCGTGCAGGCCTCTCGACTCGTTCGGATCGCTCAACTCGCTCTGGTCTCTCCACCCGCTCTGGCCTTTCAACTCGTTCAGATCTCCCAGCCCGTTCAGGTCTTTCAATGCGCTCTGATCGCTCTGGTCGGTCTGGTCTTTCGGCTCGCACTGGTTTCTCAACACGCTCTTGTCGTGGTTGCACCGGCACTGTCTTCCGTTCTGTCTCCCCGCCCTCGGACCCACTAGACGAGCCTGTCAAGATGACGAACCGACGCTCTGGATTGTATTCATGAACTTCCATGATCAATGGAGCCTGGTCGACTTCTCCCCGGGACGGAGGTTCGTCCTCTGGGTTCTTGACATAGTAGGACCCATGTTCTCTCTTGAGTGAGACTTCCTCATCTTCAACAGAAGGTGGCGGCGGGCGGACCCTTGGCGCACGCGACGACGAGTTGGAGGAGTATGGTCGTGAGGGTTGTTGTTGATAGGACGCCTGATAGGACGACGAATAAGACGAAGTAGGTTTGGAATAGGAACTGGCTTCGAACTGCGAGGATGATTGCCTGCAAAGACCTGTAAGCGAGGAATCTGATTGTCTTGCGGGGAGGACGTACGGCTTTGGGCTCTTGGCCCGGGATGTTGTAAAGTACCCCGTCTGGAGGAGGTTTTGAATGTCAAAGGACTCGACCATGGTGCGTGTCTATTCGTTATTCGTGCGAACGGCAAGAAATCATTATAGTCTATCCAAAAAGAGAGGACAGGAAATGCGCCGGCGGGAATGAAAAGGTGGGAAGAGGGCAACTAGAATTCGGGCTGGTTGCTGGTGTTTTGTTTGCTCTGATCGATTCGGGCTGTTGTCTCGGTGTCGCACAGGCCGTGCTGGCGCCCTCTAGGCGGCGCTCGATGATAGGAAGCAGCAGAGCGAGCGAACAGTCGCAAAAAGCTGCACTGCACTGCACTGCGCACGACTCGGAGGCCCCTTCAACTAGGTTGGAAGGAGGTTTTACGGAACAAAAAGTCCAATAAGGAGGAGGCGGAATAAAGAGACGATCTGTTTGGTTTACGACGTCAGAAAGGTGAGCGAGAGCAAGCCCGAGACGCCTTGGGGCGCAGCTGGGCCCAACCTGCCTTCCTGCTTGAGGGGGATGACATAGCACAACGGCGAGGTACCTAATCTCCGCCCAAAGCCCCAGCTAAGCACATGTACCTCGGAGTCGCTGGGCATCCACCCCTCCTCGTTCTTGGCCCTGTGAAGCCCGCCAATCGCCCCGCCAGGTTGCCCCTCCTACGTCTTGCTTTGCACGGCTGGTCCATGCCGATGGCTTTCACGGGAACAAACTAAGAAAAAATGTACCGATATTGGCGCCTGCGTCATGTGTTTGTGTGATGCTGCTCTGGGGAAGACCCTGCTCGGTGAACCTCCAGAGCCTCTAGTGCAGCAATGCGCCGTCGCACAGAGTTTTACGGCAGTTACAGAGTGTTACCTATCACAGCAGCAATCATGTTCGGGCTGCACTGCACTGCAAGGACTTGAACTCCATTCCAGCGCTGATATCCATTGCATGGCCGGGTACGGATACACAATCAGGTTCGGGGCTTGTACCCGCTGGGCGGGAGTGAGCGAGTGTGTGGCATAACAGTCGTCACCGCTTCAACGGCCGTCCATTCATTATGGCGGGTGCTGGTAAACACGCCATAATTCCGCCAACAGGTTTTGAGTCTTAGCAGCGCATATACGGTGAGCTGACTTAGCAAGTCGATGATATTCCCAGGCGATCCTAGGTCATGAAATGCGACGGTACCGACAGAGATCTGCCCAGCGGTCAAGGATATTTACTTGTGTTGTGGGGGCACCCCTCGCGAAATAAAACGGTACTTATAACTCCTATCAAAGCTGCTGCTACTTTGCGATGCAACAATTCACAAAAAATACGAACATGACAGAAATAGATACTATAACAGAAGGAACTACTTTACAAGGCGTTAGAATATTTTCACACCTCTCAAGTCATGATTTGAGTCATAAAATGATACCCTAAAATATGTACCTGTGTCTCTGTAGGTATCTTGGCTCAAGCACCATCATGAGGCCCTGCAAGCCATCTTCATGATGGTCCCACAGGGGGCGATCCACATGGAATCGGGCAGGACGGTGCAACTTCTGGAGGCTTCTTTGGAATGCGCATGTGTATCTGTGAGGTCGTTGCCGCTGTTTTATCTCCTAGGAGAATTCCGAAGAATTATGTCGTAACTCGCCACAAGCCCATCATGACGAGTATCACTAACAATGGAGTATCACTAACAATGGCTTCGATAACACGATTCCACGTAAGAAAAACCACACGTGCTGGGTCGAATCCGATGGTTTGAGACAACGCGAGAACATTATCAGCCATTTCCACTTTACTCTATTCTGTGACGCAGTCAGAGAGAGCATTATGCAGACCAAGGGCATCGGTACGTATCGGCGGCACCAGGCGTCATATGTGACCACGAGGTCCAAGGCAACTTGAGACACTGGGCGCCATGGTATGGTACTTGGTAAACCACAAGGGTCCAGGCAGGTGGACAACAGGTTTTCGGTCTATTCGCAAGGGCTAGATAGGCGACTGTAAACCTCCGTGGTATTCATGGTCGTCCTTCATTATGCTATGATCATGGGAAGCTATAGCTTGCCTCATCTCCAGTGCCCCGGTATTACTCTCGAAATTCCCCAGATATTTCATCAAGAGTAGAGTTCTGATAAAAACGGTGAAAGTCGTGCTAATTATTGGTCGACCTGGCATGTCGTACAGCATATATAGGCAGCCAGGCGCCTCAACTTTTAACAATACAGCTCTTGGCGTCACAGGCAAAAGACATTGGCGGCCTCATTCAGCTTCCTAAAAATAACAAGTCCTAGAATCCAAGCTGATTTGATACAGTGTACAAGCCAGGCGTTACACCAGCATGTAAAGGATAATTAGTGGTATCTTCCCTCACATTGCTCCATCCAGTCTTGACCCCATGAGTAAAGTCGTTTCGTACAGTGCCCAAGAATGGCGAGTCCCAACAAGTGTCCACTCTAGTCCTCAAGAAGGTCTGCAATGTCCTTGTCCTCCTCCTCCTCCAGTCTCCGTTGCTCCTCAGCCTCAAGCATGTTCTTGAGCATGGTCCTCTGCCTCACCCTGGCCTTCTGACCCCAGTCGGCACCCGTGCCATCACCCTCCTCGTCAATCTCGGGTTCTTCCTCAACCAGGCCCCGCAGCTCATTGGGCGAGATCTGAGCCTTGCGCTGTTCCCTCTCGTCCTCCTCCTCCATCTTCTTCACGGCGCCCTTGGTGACAAACTTCATCATATAGGGGCGGAGGAGCATGTAGCCGCCGACAATGACGACGAGACGGATCCAAGACTGCATCGTCATGTTGTTGAAGGTGTTTGAGAGGTTGTTGGAGGCGTTGGCTCCATACTGAAGGAACTGGGCGGTGAATTTGCCGAGGGCGTTGAGCTCAATATCGTCTTGAGCAGGCTGCTCTTGCTGCTGGGCCAGGGGATCCATTGTGAAGGGTGTGTTGAAAGTGAGGTCTTAAGTTGTAGATGCTGATGTGTCTTGAGATTTATCCCGCTTTTAAGCTCCCAGGCGTGACTCGAGTGAAAGGAGATTGTTTTTATGTCGAGCTTAACTTTGATGAAGCCGAGAGGTTGAAGCTACCGTGTCGCCAAGACAGCTGAAATGCGCCAAAACCTAGAGCTCGCGTGTGACCAAAAGAGAAGACAAGAGCTGAAGCCTCACTTGCGATCAAGGTAGTGAGGGATTAAGTGAGATTCGTGGTGTTTGGGTGATGGTTGAGCTGAGATGAAGCGTTGGAGCATCAGGGTTTTATATGGCGCGCGAGTCGGGAGGTTTCTTTTTGGCTGGATTTCTCCGATGGACCCGGCACCCACTGGCCACATTGACTTGTTCTGGAACGGGGTGGCCAATTTGCCAACAATAAACACCGCAAAATTCAAGCGCTTTGTCCCTGGCTGATTACGGATACTGTACTCTTGAGTTATTTAAGTGGAATTGACATGGTTGCTTGACCGAGGTAGTCTTATTAGATACTGTTGATCGTCGCGACAGCGCGTAAAGTGAAGTTACAAAGTTCCACCCATACATTAACAGCGAGGAATGTTTCTTACACGACATGGAAGCCAACACTACCGAATTATGTCACGAATTTTACCTCGAACAGATGAAGTTATTCACACCTAAATTTCCATTCTTTTCGACATATCCTAAATTCATAAATACCTCTTTTATATGGGTATTGAAGCTGTCTATGATCCAATGCCAGATGCGCTCCACGTGACTTGATTAGTAGCACTCGCCTCTAACTGGATGCCTTGATCCCTGGGCCAGCGGGTTGGTCGGCTCCACCAAAAGAGACTTGAGAGCGGGCAAGAGCGACCAGAGCTGCTGTCGAGAAATTTTCGAAGCCTCATACCCGATCATCTCCTCCTCAGCAGCACCACGGCGTGTTTTGAGTCCCCTCATCTCCCCTCCTTCTCCCTCCTCCTCTCCATCTCCTTCTCGTCCTTTCGCAATTGGTCTTTATTATACCCACAGCTGTCACAATGTCGACCGCCTTCCGATCTCTTGCGCCTTTCCTGCGCACCGCCCGCCACGGCCTGAAGGCGGCTCCTATCAACCCCCTCCAGTCCGCCCTTAAGAAGCAGAATGCCTCGGGAGTCCTCAACCTTTACCGCACATACGCCGTCTTTGAGCGATCAAAGCCCCATGTGAACATTGGTACCATTGGTCACGTCGATCACGGCAAGGTACGAATCTACTTGCAACGCACCGCATCAATTGGTTGCGGAGAAAAAAAACCTCGGCTGACCTGATAATTTATAGACCACCCTCTCCGCTGCTATCACCAAGCGACAGGCCGAGAAGGGCCTCGCCAACTTCCTCGAGTATGGTGCCATTGACAAGGCTCCCGAGGAGCGAAAGCGTGGTATCACCATCTCCACTGCTCACATCGAGTACTCGACTGATAACCGCCACTACTCCCACGTCGACTGCCCTGGTCACGCCGATTACATCAAGAACATGATTACTGGTGCTGCCAACATGGACGGTGCTATTATTGTCGTCGCTGCCTCTGACGGTCAGATGCCCCAGACCCGTGAGCACTTGCTGCTCGCCCGTCAGGTTGGTGTTCAGAAGATTGTCGTCTTCGTCAACAAGGTCGATGCCATTGACGACCCTGAGATGCTTGAGCTCGTCGAGATGGAGATGCGTGAGCTCCTCAACACCTACGGCTTCGAGGGTGACGAGACCCCTGTCATCATGGGCTCTGCTCTCATGTCCCTCCAGAACCAGCGCCCCGAGATCGGTAGCCAGAAGATTGACGAGCTCCTTGAGGCCGTTGACGAGTGGATCCCTACCCCCGAGCGTGACCTTGACAAGCCCTTCCTCATGTCTGTTGAGGATGTCTTCTCCATTGCCGGCCGTGGTACCGTCGTCTCTGGCCGTGTCGAGCGTGGTGTCCTGAAGCGCGACCAGGAGATTGAGCTCGTCGGCAAGGGTAACGAGATTATCAAGACCAAGGTCACCGACATTGAGACCTTCAAGAAGTCTTGCGAGCAGTCCCAGGCTGGTGACAACTCTGGTCTCCTTATCCGAGGTGTCCGCCGTGAGGACGTCCGCCGTGGTATGGTCGTCTGCGCCCCCGGCACTGTCAAGTCCCACACTCAGTTCCTTTCCTCCCTCTACGTCCTCACCAAGGAGGAGGGTGGCCGACACACTGGCTTCCAGGAGCACTACCGACCCCAGCTCTACCTCCGAACTGCTGATGAGTCCATCGACCTGACCTTCCCCGAGGGTACCGAGGACGCCAGCAGCAAGATGGTCATGCCCGGCGACAACACCGAGATGGTCGTCACCATGGGCCACCCCAACGCCATTGAGGTCGGTCAGCGATTCAACATCCGTGAGGGTGGCCGAACCGTCGCTACCGGTCTCTGCACCCGTATCCTCAAGTAAGGGATGGGTGCTGTTATAGACAGGAGAGGAAAAATTTTGGGGTAGTGTACGAATTATGGCGCTCATGTGAAACCGGGCATTGTCTCCCACTTTGAGTCCAGTTTGGCTCTTGTATATCTAGGTACGGCCGGGGGGGCTCAAAGATCTCCGCTCTGCTTCCTCCCGTTGTCTTGACGATTGTAATGTAGGCAAAATTGGGGAGGCAGTAATAAGACATGTAAAACTAGCACTTGATTTTTTGCGTTGAAGTGATGATTTTGTGAGATTTTGGTGAGGTTCCTCAAAATCGTTGTTTCGTGGACATGTCGTTCCGACTCGGCGTCTCAAGCCAATGGACACAGGGGGTTTAATCGATTTCATGTGTATTGATTCTCATCTTCACAATGAACCGACACGCTTCATAACCGTAATCCAGTCATGTTGGCAGACGAGGATAGTCCGGACACACAGACATGTGAGGTCCAATGCAATGGTATTCGTCTATCCTCGGAGGATGTTCGTCAGACGCACGATCTTCCTAAGGGACCCAAGCAAGCCATAAAACTCCTGTTCCAAGCGGCCGCCCTCCGAGTGCTTTTTTGTGCGCGAGGCCTTGACTTTCTGCCGAGAGTTCCCCCCATCCACTACTTGCTCTCCCAACAACCCTCTAAACCGAGAAAACTTGGTGTCATGATGATCGTTTATCGGTACTGTAGAGACAATCGGTCAGTCTCCATTCGTGTCTCTTATTATCGGTACCCCTTGGGTAGGGGGAATATCGTGTTCGTTCGAAACTCACCTTGTTGAAGCCAATGTCCTTGGCCTTCTCACGGAAGCACTGACGGCACAGGTTCAGGTCGTACTTGCGGATGAGACCGGCCTTGTGCTTGCAGACGCGGCTACAGAGCGAGAGAATGTCAGCATATTTTGGTTCGAGGCGGGCATTGTCATCGAAGGTTTCTCCCCGGTGGGATTTTCGCGTCCGGGGAGGAAGGAGATAAATCGTACCAGCTGCGAGAGCCCTTGCCGTAGCTTCGGGGGCGCGAGTTCCAGACGCTTTCGTGAGACATGGTTGCGGTGCTTGGGGGGGATGACCGAAAGCTGGAGTTTGCGGGATGGTTGAATTCGCGAGGGTTGAAATTCGGCGGGAAATTTTGTGTGAATTCAACGAGACGTACCGCGCACCGATTGGAGGGCTCCGCAGCCCCAGCCCAGGCGAGGGCGTGAGCGTGGGGCATTCCGCACGTGATCAGAGCTGTGTCTGATATCACGTGCTCTTTTCAAGGTGACGACAGCCGCGCTAGCAGCGGGAGCTCACCCTGCCTTAGCTCGTCCCGCTTACCTCACCGGTCCGTTCACCTACAAGGGCCATTACGTTGCAAGCTGGCATCTCGGGTGGATTTCCAAGCAACCATTGAGCAACAAAGCACATCTTTCGATTGTGTTTTTGATCAGCTCTGTTCTTCTTCATTCAATTACTTCATCTCCTTCGTAAAAGTCAACTTCCTCGAGGCCTACCACTCACAATGGTCTTGATCAAGAGCTTCGTGCTCTCGGCCCTCGCCGCTACAGTGGCAGCCAAGTCGGCCGTTATCGAGCTCCTCCCCTCCAACTTCGACAAGGTCGTCCTCAAGTCCGGCAAGCCCACGCTCGTCGAGTTCTTTGCGCCGTGGTGTGGCCACTGCAAGAAGCTCGCCCCCGTCTGGGAGGAGCTTGCCTTTGCCTACGAGCACACCGACAAGGTCCAGATCGCCAAGGTCGACGCCGACGCCCAGCGCGAGCTTGGAAAGCGATTCGGCATCCAGGGCTTCCCGACCCTCAAGTTCTTTGACGGAAAGAGCGACAAGCCCCAGGAGTACAAGTCTGGCCGCGACCTCGAGAGCCTTACCGAGTTTATTGTTGAGAAGACTGGTGTCAAGCCTAAGAAGAAGCTTGAGCTGCCCAGCGAGGTTGTCATCTTGAACGATGGTTCGTTCGCTGAGACCATTGGTGGAGACAAGAACGTCCTGGTTGCCTTTACCGCTCCTTGGTGTGGCCGTAAGTGTTCCTGTGGGTGAATCACCGGCGAACTATGCTAATTCGTTTCTTTAGACTGCAAGAACCTTGCTCCCACCTGGGAGGATGTTGCGACCGACTTCGTCAACGACAAGAATGTTGTGATTGCCAAGGTTGATGCTGAGGCTCCCAACAGCAAGGCCATCACTGAGCAGCAGGGCGTCAAGTCCTACCCCACCATCAAGTGGTTCCCTGCCGGTAGCAAGGAGGCCGTCGCTTACGAGAGCGGTCGCAGCGAGGAGGCCATCCTTGCTTGGGTCAACAAGCACGCTGGAACTCACCGTGTTCCTGGTGGTGGCCTGAACGCCATTGCTGGCACTGTTGAGTCTCTTGACACTCTTGTCGCCAAGATTTCTGGCGGCGCTGCTCTTGCTGAGGTTGCCGCCGAGGTCAAGAAGGAGGTCGAGGGCCTTACAGATGCTATTCAGCAGAAGTACGCCGAGTACTACGTCCGTGTGTTTGATAAGCTTAGCCAGAACAACGACTGGGCGTCCAAGGAGCTCACCCGACTGGATGGCATCTTGTCCAAGGGCGGGCTGGCCCCGACCAAGCGAGACCAGATCCAGCAGAAGACCAACGTCCTCCGCAAGTTCCTCGAGAAGGCCGAGGAGAAGGTTGAGGAGAAGGTCGAGGAGGTCAAGGATGAGCTATAAAGGATTAGGAATGTGAACAAAAGGCAAGAGAAAGCAAGTACAAAATCATCAAGGTTTATATAGTAGAGTCTTTGGTTACTTGATGGCATGACTGAAATAACGTAACAGCGAGGCAGCTTCGTTCTATTCGTGAAGACCAACCACCTTTCGTGAAGAACAACCCAAACGCCCCGCAATTGGACAGTAAACGGCAGGGTACATTGCTCTTTACGACTTTGTCGAGCCTCCGTCCTTGGATTTGCTTTCTTGGAGGGCTGCTTCGAGGTTATCAAGCCTCCGAGACATCTCATCCACTTTTGCAAGGTCAGCGTGGGGCATAGTGCATGACTGCGGACACACAAGACTTACTCTTGGCAAAGATCTCTGAGGAGACGCCAGCAAACTTGTTGGACAGTGAGTTGAGGAGCTCCTCGACGGCGGCTGTGACATCGGCACGAGCATCATCCGAAGACTACAGGAGGGAAGATGGTCAGTGGCGTCGTTGAGACTTAGGCTGTGGGCTATGGGGGCACTCTGCAGTCGGCGGCTGATCGTGTGTAACACGGCATGCGTCAAGGCTGCTGAGTGGTGGGCGAGCAGAAAGAATTGAGAGGACAATAGCACATACGTTCTCAGGCTTGAGGCCTGCAGGGGTCTCTGACTTGGGGTCGTTGCTAGCCATGATGCTCTGTTTTGGTTGCGAAGAGAGTGTGGCACGAGGGTGGTCTATTAATTGCCCGTCTCTTGGAGCGACCACGGAAAAGGAGAGGATAGGAGAAAAGACTGGGTCGTTTGCGTTGCAAGTGTGTGTCCCTTTCTCCTTTGTAGATAAGGTAGTCGTGGGATTGTTTGCTCAGTGGCTGTTGATAGAAATGGCCTGTATTCGTACTGTGTCCTCTGTATTGATGTGAATGGCTCCGGCGGATACGGCGTTTCTCGGCTTCCGCCAGTGGAGGAGGGAGGTCAAAGTTGGGGGGCAGGCGCACTGCAGGCAGCGTGCACCTCAGGCCCACATTCCGTCATGATACGTACCACTCTCACAAATGCAGTGGTTGTTTGCAAGTGAAGGCACCTCTCACACTCATATCATTGACATTCATCCATCTTGAAGCACGCTGCATCACATCAACCACCAACAACAAACATTTAACTGATTTCTTGAGGGGCCGCTCAGCAGTTACCATCGCCCTTAGCAGACCTAGCATGTTGCAGCGGTAGTCGCGTGCCGCCGCGGGTCATCATGCCGCAAGCGCAGCATCCGATCGCCACGATCGCCTTTATCATTTTTATTATCTGGCTTGTTTTCCCCGAAGGCGACTACTCGAGCCAGTCTCTTACACTCTCAGACCTGGCCGCGGAGAGACTAGGGCGCTTCCATGATGCGCTCGACGTGTTGAATGCCTCGCGCTGGGGGGATTTCACCCCTGCTCCGAAGAAGGGATCCAAGACTAAGCCTTCCTACCTGAATCTTACGGGGTTCCGCAAGGAGGACAAGTTTGCTTGGAAAGACTTGAATCGATTCCGTGAGAAGAGCTTGGAATTCAGTCGACATGCCATACCGCCGGTCGGGGGCAAGAGTCTTTGGGATGCTGGAGAGGGTGATGCAGTTTGGATGAATGCGTCAGGGACAGTCCACGGTGAGTGGGTGAAGCGCAAAGGTTCTGCGACTAGGGGATATGACAGCTATAACCTCACCAAGGTTGCTCCTGGGATGGACTGGATAGGCGATGAGGTCTCTTGGGCACGCAACATTACTGGTACCTCTGGACGAATGATGCTGCGACTCGAGGGCAACAAGACGGTCAACGAGTACGAGCAACTGCCAGCCCAAACCAACACACCTGTCGCCGGTGGTCTCATCCGGAGTGTCAAGGGCACAACGACCATCGAGGATATGTCGGGCTCGGGCCATGACTGGGAGATGAAGTTATGGGGCGTTCATTGGCCACGCCAAGGTGTCATCCTGATGACAACCACAAGCGAAAAGTTCGAGGGTATCTTCGGTCTACCACATCTAGCACCGAGTGAGGACTTCTTTCAGTCCAGTCAGAGACTACTCAACCAGTCGATCGCCCGGACTATTGCCAGGAAGGAAGAAAACATCTACGTCGACCAGACTGTCCCGTGGACGTCGGATCTTGAGAATCCCATGTATACCACCAACCCGTCGCCACATTGCGAGTACATCATGTACGCCCAGGTCTACCCACCCAGTCGACAGCACTTCAACCTGGACTCGAACGAGCCGACCAGAGACGCCATGGAGTCAATCATTGGCGCAATTGAATCAGAGTTACAATCCCCGGTGGGCGCGCCAATTCCCAAGATTCCCAAGCTCCAGATATCCGCCGTTATATACTCTCCCGACTGCGGATTCTTCCTCGAGACGAAAGGACCCCCTGACTTCAGTCCTAGTGAGGCCCAGCATCTCACCGGTATGAAGATGGAGGTGCAGATTTACCAGGTCAAGACGTGGATTCTAGTCTACGCAGTTATCGTCTTTGCGCAGGTCAATCTGCTCAAGAACCAGATGCGAGAATCGTGTACTCCCTCAACTATGGGTCGTGTCAGCTTCTGGACCATTGCCACGATGATCATGGTTGACGGCATGACCTTTACTGCCGCTGCTACGTGGGTTTCTTCAGCTGCTGCTACATTCTTGCCCACATTGGCGCTCCTGTTTGCCGCGTTCCTGTCCATGACCATCGGGGGCAGCTTCTTGGCCAAGATCCACGAGGTCCAGCTTCCCGAGACACGTCCACGTCGTGATCGGGACCAGTCGTCAAGCACCTCCACGAGCAGTCCCGATAGCACGCCGGCCTCGGCCACCCCGAATCCCACCAGTACCGGCACTGGCTCACTCCTCCCGGCTCCCGTAACAGCAAGACAGCCGACAATACGTCCGCCGCCGTCTCAGCCCGTCATTGTCCCATCTGATCAGGACGTTGACGCTGAGATTGCCGCCTCTGCAACTCCAGTACCTGGAGCTACAACGGCCGAACGCACACCCCCTCCTCCCCAATCATTCCAGAGCATTATTAGTCGTCTTATACTCACCTCCTTGTGTATCATCTTCTTGGCTATTTCCTCCTCAACTTGGTATCCCAGCCTCCGCTCCCTCTTCCTCAACCTCTGCATATTCTTGTACTTCTCGCTCTGGATCCCCCAAATCTATCGCAACACCCGCCGCAATTGTCGTCGCGCTCTCACATGGTCCTTCGTCCTTGGCCAGTCCATCCTCCGTCTCCTCCCTGTCGCTTACTTCTGGGCCAAGGAGGACAACTTTCTCTATGCCCGACCCGACCGCCATGCCTTCCTGGTCTTTTGCGCCTGGCTCTGGATCCAGCTCGTTATCCTCGCTGCCCAAGACGTCATCGGTCCACGCTTTGGTGTTCCAGCTGGGTGGACCCCTGATGCCTGGGACTATCACCCGGTCCTCCGAGAAGATAACCTCGAGACTGGCGGTTTGCCTATCGGCCTTGTTGCTGACGATACCCCGGGTATCGAGCGGGCGCGCTCCGGCGACGACAGTGGCAAGAAGCGGAGCTCCACCCGGAGCATCGACTGTGCCATCTGCCGTGAGGTTCTCGAGGTTCCTGTCCTCACAGCCGAGGATGAGGATACAGGAGTAGCAGGTGTTTTTGCGCGCCGCTTGTATATGGTTACGCCTTGTAGGCACATTTTCCATAGCGCATGTCTTGAGGGTTGGATGAGGTTCAGGCTTCAGTGCCCCATATGCCGAGAGGAGCTGCCACCACTATGATGACAAATGAAGAATTGTTTGTATAGAATCGCTTGGATCAACATGGTGTTGGGGGATATAATCTGGGTTTGGCACAATAAACATCAAATGTCTTGTTGAGTGTCCGTCTATTTAACATTGTCTTTATACAGCGTGAGAACGCATCAACTTTTTTACATGATACATCAATATGTACAGAGTGTCCGTATCCCACAGACCAGTCGTGTCCAGGTGGGCTATGGGAGATCTAATAATCTTATATATAATCAATCGGCCTTTTATATCCAACGCTCACCAAGTGAGCCGAGTCTGTCGGAACTTTGGATCGGGCAAATCAGGTTGGAGACCACGAGTGCCAACTTGCAACTCTGCAACTCGAGCACGCAAATCAAAGTCGACCGAACGTATCATTACGCGCTTCTCTTCCGGGATGACTCTTGGGATAGGTCTCGCGCTGCCATCACTCGGGAATGACTCTACCCCCATCACAAGTGAGTCCGATTCCTCGAGATTCATGACCCAGGTACTGATATTTGCCACCATTTCGCTGTCCCACATTCCCTCGCGACGGGCGCTACTGCGCAGGAGCTGGATAGCTTGTCGCCGGGTTCCAGGGTCACGACACTTGGTTGCCACAACGAAAAGGGGGGCGACGATGCCCAGATCAGCGGCGAACCGGGGCTTGATGTGGGGAGCCGAGAATCCTCCGCTCGAGAAGAAGTCTTGACTCTGCCAATGTTGATGTTGTTGGTGTTGACATTGTTCGGGGTTAGGGCAGTCTCGAAGGGCGGCACGTCGTTCCTCGTCATTAATTATCTCGAAACCTAACTCGACCATGGACCGGAACTGAGGCAGGAAAGCGTCAAAATCCGACTCTTTGTCACTGAACATCATCAGGTATAGTATTTGCCCATTAGTTGCCAGCATCTTCAGGGCAGCAATACCAGCCTTCTCCTGAGGACTGACAGATGGGTCGTGCCGTGACTGGAATATGGTGTCAAAGGCACTGCACCAGGTCTCGATCTGGCCCCTGAACTGGAGGCCATAGTCCCTCCACGATTGAGGCAGTGTGCCCTTGAGGTCCGTTTTTAGGGCGAATAACCCTTCGATATACCGCATTATTCTCGCATTCAACATGTCGCAGGCTATACGGGCTTCGAGGACCGATGTGAATGTTTCGGGGATAGTCCAAGGCTCTTCATGGGGAGGAGAGCTAGGGCGGCTCGAACCGGGGGATTGCGGTTGTGAGGGTGAGCTGAGTCGAATGCTAAAGGGTTGTGGGAAATGGAAGGCCATATCGTAGGATTTTGCTTGTATTGCCAGACGGGTAAAGATTGTAACGAGTTCCTCTTCGACGGGGTCTTCTGCAGCCGGTAATAATCGTTCCCTTTGCTGAGCACGAAAGGTGTTGAGCAAGGAGAGTCCTGTTTGTATCTGATGGATTGCTTGTCTATGATCTCCAATGAAGGAGTCAAAGCAGGCTAATAGCACATTGGCCATGATGAGAACCTTGTGTGATCCTTGGTCCTGGCTGTTGAGCTTGACAAGGGCGTTACACGCATCGGAATAGCGCTTGATGGCCACTTGCCAGTGACTCCTGACCATCTCTGCGCGAGCGTCAGCGCTCAACCCCGGACGGGCATGCGCATTTGGCTCGGTTGTCTGCTCAAGGGTCTGGTACAAGGCACCCAGAGCGATGACGGCGCATTTGATGGCATCTTCGGCATGGCATTCCTGCAAGACGCGGCGGGTCCAAAAGGAGTTGTCGAAGAAACCAGACAGCTCGCTAGCCGTGTACGACCGGAAGATTTCGAAGTAGAAGCCCTCGTTTGATGGTAGTTGCAGACCAAGAGAAGGCTGGTAAGTGGTAGGAGATGCAGATGGTGTCCCAGGAGAGGCGGTCCTCAGGGTCGCTAATGAGGTTCTTTGGCGGGCTCGACGAGGTGGCAGATGAAAGTCGCTGTGGAGCGGAACGATTGCGGTGCTGGAAGTAGCCTGAGTCTCGCCAGCTGGCATGGGCTTCGGTGCGATTCGGACTTCCTCGAAGGGGCGAGCGCTGCGGCTAGGAGGTGGGTAGCCAGTGCAGACTTTGTTGCTTCGAACACAGTTTGTGCAGGCCGGACGAGCCTCGTCACACTTGACTCTTCGTTGCCTGTGCAAAGACTGGTGTAAGACTCTGGACACGATGGTGTCGAAGTGGCGAAGGGGTCAAGCGATGAGATGATGAGATGATGAGGGGGTGCGCGAGGGGGAGAGAGACGAACTTGCAGTTGGTACATCCTGTCTTCACCTTTGGCTTGCTGGTCCGAACACGTTTTGGCTTGAACTGTACGGGTGCTTTACCAGTTGATGAAGTCTTTGCAGAGTCTGAAGAAGCTGCAGCGGGTCCAGAAGAAGAGGCTGCAGGTAGTGCTAGAGCAGTACTGGAGGCGATATTTGCGTCGCCGCTGGTGACGGGGGTAACTGCTGTACTAGAGGCGGGAGAGATGTTGCTGCTGCTGCTTTCTATATACGGATTATCTATTGTGTTGAAGCTGCTGAAGGTGGAGAAATCCAAAGAGTTACTTGAAGACGGCTGAGTCTCCAAAACAGGTGGAAAGACCGGGGGACCCGTTGTTGCTGATGTTGGAGTTCCAGTTCCAGTTGGGTTTATCGACCCAGAAGAACTGGAAGGCACAACCGGGGTCGGATCGATACCCCGATCTGAACCCGCTTCTTGTACCGCTTTCGCGGGTCGAGGCGATATGGATTCTTCTTTTATCCAGCTTTCGGCCATGGCATGGATTCAACAAACAGCTACTACCCGGCTGACAAGACTTTTGAGTGTTGGTTCGAACACCTAGCTTCGGATCGCCGGTTTCCCCCCCACGATAGCTCCAGGGCCCAGCACGTTTTCTAGCGCAACTCGTTTCGGCCGAGATGGCTGGGAGCCAGGGGTCAAGAGCGAATAGTCAGAAAGGTAGCCAGGGGCATCTGTGACAGGGAAGATAAGATGGTTGAAGGTGGAGGGAGTGAGATGGAGATTTGGAGGGGGGGGGCCGCCGAGGAGTGAGAAAAGAGACAGGTCAGGAGAGGAGGAGAGAAGATGAAAAGTTGTCACGAAAAAGACTAAATAAAACAAGCAAGTCCACAAAGATGGCTCAACATAGACAAGCACAAGCACAAGGGAAACCTGCTCACGGGCGCCTCCAGCCCTTTCTATAGCTCTGCCGGGTCATGGAATCCCGGGGGCAGATCGAGCGTCACAAGCGCGATGGGGCCAATATCACTCCTCCTCTGGCTCAAGTTGCCGCAGCGGCTGTCGGATACGCCAGAACCAAACACGGGCTCGAGGCAGAGAAACAAGCAAGACATGGAAGCACCAGGTCAGAGGCAGGAGGAACACTCCCTAGGCAGGATAGGGCAGACACCAAGACTATGGCCGCGTCTTCGTTTCTCGTGCTTCGCTGGTCGCTGTGGGGAGAGAGGAACAGCCCGGAGGATGGAAATGCAAGCAAGGCCCCCCTCCCCAGCGTCAGAAGGGTCAGTCAATCAAGCAAAAGATGGATCATGGATCGTCGTGTGGATTCCTCTGGGCGCATCTCGCCTGGCTTGCTATTCCCACCGTCAACCCACGCCGGGTCTGCCAAACTCGGAGTAGCATGGTCTGTGTAACCGTCACTAAGACGAGGGATGGCGGCGAGACAGGCGAGACAGGCGCTGCAAGACGCATTGCTAGACGCAAGCAACAGCCATGTTATGGATATTAGCCATCTGGAGCGCGTACACACACCTCTCTGCAGGGTGTGTTTGGTTTGGTGACCATGCTATAGCTACCAACTGCTTGACTTTCTAGGCGCATGGCCACACAACTAACCAGGATTGATGCTTGGAGAAAGCTGGATGCCTTTTCCACATGGGGATGCCATGGGGTCGAACGAGTGGACGGATGGCATCCCGTCCATGGGACTGGAACCTTTTGACGGAGGCTCCCGTGTTTGTCTCCAGCATGTATGTATGTAACTCAGCAAGGAGAAGTCCTCCTCCACTCCATGGTAGGCTAACAGACTGTCTGATGAGATCCATTGATGCCTTCAGCGCATGTACCGCGCCCCGAGGCCGCTCTAGCGCATCTCGTTAGCGCGGGCTACGGTCGTGAGGTGTGCTCCATTGTTCGCCCCGGGCCTAGGGTTGGCCTCCTTGTTGGACCTTCCATGGGAACCCCCTGGCTTGGAGCCCGCGCGGGTCAGCACTGACACTTGACAGGGGCGCTTGGTGCGTTCCTAGTGTTGGTAGCACAAGGGGGGGCTTGCGGCTTGCTGTTGATGGAGATGGATGGAGACTGGAGACGCTGGGCTGGGCCGGGCTGAGTGTGGTGATGATGCTCCATGGGCTGGCGCTGGCGCTGGGCTTGGTAGGTTCCATTTGATCCATTGGAATCAGGAGGCGGCATGGACGCTCTCTCGCTGCTTTTGTTAACTAGGGGCGCTGTTAGCGCAAGTGGCGGCGGGGAGGGGGTGAAGGTCCCTACCTAAGCTGCCGCGGACCGCGGGCGCTCTTTGACGTCTACACCAGAGGCAACCTAATACAAGACGGTGGTTCGTCAATCAAGGTCGGGGCATTTATTTCTGTGTTTAGCTCTGAGACAATGACCAAGAGATTCATTCTTTTTCGAGTAAGCAACCATGTGCATTGATTAATCAACACTGGACTGTTAGACTCAAGACTTGTTGGACGACTTGTTGTTGACCCTTTCTAAAGAACGCACGCATAGTCTCGGCCCCAAGATCCATCTTGGCACGCTGGATGCCTCCGACATATCCCCGTCCGTTGAAGATTGTATGTTTTGTTCCAATTCCAATTCAAGAGAAATAATTATCCTCCATGCTCGGCGAATTCCCAATTGGGACATCCATGGTATCCATGACCATCTCCATTGGGGGGTTAATAGACCCCCAGCGCGGCTATCATGGGTGCCATGAGTGCCTGGGTACGTAATCCTCATGGTGACGGCAGATGAACTTGCAGTGAATCCATCATCTCTTGTCAACGGGCAACTCCAGACCTCGCTATGGAAGGATTCTCGTTGGTGGAGCTATAGCTAAGCATAGCCGCCTGTTTTTCAGTCACCGACTGTTTCCAATGGATGCTTCAGACTCTAAACATCAGTGCTTGAACGGAAACGAAGGGTCTTGGCGGGCTAGAACTGGACCTGAGACTACAGCCACGATCCTACCAGGGCATCAACGGTCGAGAACGACACGACACGACACGACGACACCATCCCATCCCATCCCACCAGGCAGCAGAGATTCCATCGAGCTAAAGGAAAAGATAGTCCGGGTAGGATCTTGCAGGGTTGATAAGTCGAGCCCTTTTTGAGCCACACTCGTCTGCCGTAGGGCTCTCCCGCATCTAAATCTGGAAGGACTGGCCTTGTCTTGGATCATGATCCCATCCCATCAATGCCGCCATCCACGTCCCATCTCCTCACTGCCAAGCCCTCGAGGATGCCGCAGACAAGGTAGTTGTCGGATACAAGCTCGTACCCTAGGTATTATCCCTTGCCTCCATTAAGGTAGCTAGCCCTGCTGGGCAACATCAGACGTCATGGCCTGTGTGGCTGCAGTCGCGCAAGTGTCTCGGTCTCATGTCTCATCACAGGTATCCTATTCCATCCTCCTGCTGCGCATGTACATGTATCTCATCTTGACCTTGACGCGAGCGGTAAAGCGCGACAACTTTCATTGACGGGACGAGACAGACTCCTCCTGTAGTCCTGCCAAGACGACACCATCTCCACTCTGCGTGTCCATCCCGTCGAATCCTTCCCTCGTGGGTGGCCTGTAGCATCGAGGTCCAACGGAACGGCTTATTAACCCGTC
This sequence comes from Fusarium sp. NRRL 66088, assembly GCA_013186415.1. Classification (NCBI taxonomy): domain Eukaryota; kingdom Fungi; phylum Ascomycota; class Sordariomycetes; order Hypocreales; family Nectriaceae; genus Fusarium; species Fusarium sp. NRRL 66088. The sequence goes on from JABCKD010000317.1 coordinate 39,218, forward strand.
CCCGTTCTTTGGCTCCATTTCATGCTTATTCGTGATACGGGGGTAAACAACGTCACACACATCAAGGCATTGGCAGGGTCTGCCTTTACGCAAGTCTGTCCCGGAGATTACCGCAATCTCCATTCCTGCTACCAACATACAGCTTCAGCCTTACGGCAATGAAGATCTTGGGATGACGGCACCAACCAACAACCAACCAAGCTAGATTAGATATGCCTCGCCGAAGCGGGACACACGGTCCGTCTTGGAAGCCGGGCCTTTCGATAGTTTGGGTGAACCCCTGACATGCCAGCCCTCCCCCCCTCCACTCCACGTGTGCTTTGGTCGATCATGGACGCCCTGGCCTGGGGCCGTTGAGTTAGCTACTGTCGCCAGCGGCGTCTCTTTTTGATAATTCTTCTCTACGCAAAATGTTTTCCTTCCCTCCCCAAACTAAACACGAGCGCGCCCCATCCTTTCCAATTTTACCTGATCCTGGGAAACTGGGCCTCTGCCAAGTGCGACGATCCAAGAAGAGCTGCGCCGGCCTCCTCACATAAGTTCCTCACGAAGGAGCCACAACATCAGGCGATGACGGGTTTCACTCACGGGGGTCCCCAGTGAACCCCTTGCGAAATCCCACCGACGGCCCAGCCCTACGTAGGTGGCTAACCCTCGTCCCTAGCTACAGCGAAGACAGCGAAGCCCTTCCGGAAGGGAGGGCCTGTCTTCCCGCGCCGCCGTCCACAATGAGCTTGTTGGAGGAGCAGGTTTGGTCAGGGGTGGGCTTAAGTTAGTGTAATATCCGTATTGCGTAAAAACTTAACCGCTCTGGAATTGCCAAGGCCCTTGACGTCCCTGAGACTTGGCGGCTTTGCTGATCACTCAAGATAGTACGTAGATTACGGATACGTGGTGTCGACTCCAGCAAGGTTCAGCCCTTTCGGCCATGCTCCAAACCATTCGGCTCCGAACGAATCGAGGCTAAGGATGGCGGCCGACAACGTTCGGTCCAGGCAGAACAGACAGGGCATGCTGCTTAAGCGAATGCGAACTGCCCTAAACTGCAAGTGGGTAAAGATGTGTTATTAGTTCTCCCTTGTCATGTAGTCTCGGGCGAAGCTGGCTTCACAAGTCATGTCAGGAACAAATCCTCTTGGTCCCACTTTGAGATTCGATATTCAAGGTGAACAACAGCTTCAAAGAGTACAGCTTCGTATAGTTCAGACGCGCGTCCTCTAGGCAACTACATAACTTCATTTATGACACCTTGCTGCAGATAGCATGCGCAGCAGAGGAACTCGTGGTCAAAGAGCCAAGCTATCATGTCCAATCTCCATATCGACTAGCAGGCATCATCCGCCTCAGCCGTCCCCAACAGCGAAATGAACGGGACGCATAGCCGGGCCAGCTGTCCCGTTCCGGAAATGCCGTCCGCCTGGCCTGTCCCTGTCACATCCATCCAGCAGCTGTCAGAGTTGGATTCGTCGTTCCCCGGCAGCTTGGTTCGGCAGTGACATTCTGTCCCTGAGTCCAAAGATAGAGGCGCCACGTGCCGGCTGAAACCGTCAGAACGTTGTCGTGACAGCATGCGTCCGTCATTGCGGGGGGTGATGATCGGAGCTGCAGTAGGATACAGTCGTCCCGGGTTAATGGGACGATGTTTGATTGATCCGTTCACGGGGTTGGTTGTGTTCCATATCTCACCGGAAGGATCGTAGGAAGCGCGCCGTTCCCGTTATGCTTACGTGCTAAGATCCTTAATATTAACTACCGGATGGAAGGGGAGTTGAGAGTTCGGCGAACTTGTTATACCGGTATGCCGGGATGCAGGGATGAATTAGATGATTACATATGGTTCTCGTTCATTGAGGACTCCTACCTAGGTACCTACCTAGTCTAAGATGCATGTCCTGGAAGTATTCGGGGCAGTAACTCGAAACAACACTCAATGTTACCGAAAAGTCCCACTAACTAGCCTACAGACGACAATGACATTATATCAGGATACATATCACAAGTTTGCAATTTTAATAAGACATACCTTGACACTGGAACGAAAGGCGAACAACGAGGGCGAAGAGCGAAAAGCGAGCATGTCACCTACCCTAGAGTAGAAAATAGTACTTCTGGTTACACCAAAGATGATAGAGACTAGAAGTATCTTTAAATCAATGTCCTGACCAACCAGATGACGCTGGCCCGCAAAAAAAGTTGTCCGGCATTGCCAATCAACGCATCTTCAACTCCATATCGAGACTGCGACGACGTGAATAGACGCCAATATTTCCACTCTAATCTTCCCCGGAGGGACTATCCGAGCCCAATTCGACTCACACAGACCATCAATACCCAGATTCGACTGATTTGCCCAACATGTCGCAAGATCAGACTCAAGCACAGCCCCCGCTGCCCCCGCGCAACGAATTCATCCACAACTCTGCCATTGCCGGAGTCATCGTCGCACCCCTCGCCATGCTTCTCCCGCCCCGAAAGGTGGACTTTCGGTTCATGATCCTCGCCGGTGCCTTCTCTATCGCCTCGAACCAGCTCGTCTACGAGTATACTGGCTCATCAATCTACTCCCGCTTCGGCGGCCGCATGGGCTCACTCGTCGGAACCGACCTGCCTGAGGGCGCGAAGCGAACACAACAGCTCCTTCGAGAACACCGCGAGAGAGAAGCGGCAGAGAAGCGCAAGATTGAACAAGCGCAAGAAGAGGAGAAGACGGGCGTGGCCAAGAAGCTCAATGACGTGTGGATGGGAGGTGAAGACAAGGACTGGCGGGAGAAGCGGGCAGAGGAGCACCGACAGAAGTTCGAGGAAGGCAAGGGTATCGGTGATATCATCATGGAGCAAGTTGCGGACGTCTGGAGCGGCAACTGGGGGAAGGGTACCAAGAAGCAGGACGGCGAGAGTGACGACGCCTCGCCGACAGAGAAGAAGTGATGGCATGAACATTCATGATTTTGAAGAGGGACGACATCCAGAGATGCCCTGTGTACAAAAGCAATCTGTACTATATCACGACAATGAAGTAAAAAGGGCGACAGAGGCCAGGTTTTGGCTGGCATACGCGACAATGAGAGATTTAGGAACATACACAGAGAACCATTGACCATGTACGAAATACATGACTTGTATTATAACACACCAACTTGACATTTGATACATGTTCGTGGCTTATGTATTGTCGCGGGGATTGGATGAATATCTAGTTCAGTAAAGACTCGGCAGCACCACTGCTTGGAGGGGATTCTAGCTTCCATCCTGACCAGGAACTTAACTAGGAATATAGGAGTATATGTACGCACCCAAGGATTGTCATCTCCAACCTGAAAAGTGATATCATATAAGCTTTGAATACCCAGTGAATATAATCAGCCGAGGATAGGTTCATGATCACCCACTTACCTATGTTATATGTCCTAGTTGGCGTACTCCCACCCAACGTTCACTTCTGGTATCACCACTCACCCAATTGCTGAAGTGTGTGATTATTGACACTGGAAGCCCCAGAAAACTCAACTTACCTCATCTTCTCATGGGACAGCATTAGCTACCTATGCTGTAAGCTGCGGGAATACACACCAAGCCGGCCGGTTTCGGACGCAGTAATGGAACTTGGGTACTGCCCGCTTATGAGTGAGATGACTTACAGAGCACGCCAAGGGAGCTGCTGACAGACAGCGCAACATAACACGTTCGACGTTCAAGAAGAATATCTCTTAGTTCGTCAATGATTATCCCTCACGATAATAAATGCCAAGGTCTGATCCAAGCCCAAAGGGCGGTTACAACGGCACCCAAGGGCAAAATGTCCGTGAGGTTCCACTAGGGGGGCACATGGAATACGGGGCAGTATTCGTCACCAGATTGTGGCTGGCTTTGAGCCGTCAGCTTTCAACCTCAGCCACCCCAGCCGCCTAATAGCCCCCATTTGCAGAATGAATAGCCCTGCCGACAAAGAAAGAAGCCAAAGCCTGATTCTGCTAGGCTGGTATGTGATGAGAAATCAGCGCCAATAGAAGTCAAATTTGAAGAAGCTGTTGGTTAGCTCACCGCCAACATGAAACACGCTGGTCGTAAGAATGAGGAGGTGTGATGCAGCGTATGGTGGATGTGCTGCCTGCATACGCACTCATACTCTGTGAGCAACTTTATCAATGTGTGTTTTTTTGATACCCTCTCGTTTATTCAACTCCCAAAGCAGTTGGAACGGTCGTGGCTGAAGGCAGTTTCTGCCCATGACTCGAACCTTGATCACGATCAAAGCGCAAAGCGACTCAAGCAGAGCAGAGCAGAGCAAAGCGCAAGGCTCAAGTCACGGAACCCGAAGGCTGTTCACCATCGCCACGGGATGACCAAGACACAGCTGCTGTTCTAAATCAGGAACATGGTGCACTAGGGAAGTGTCATGAGAGGCTCAACACACCTGAGAATGCCCTACAGGCGACCACAGTCCCGGGCGATCGTCTTGGCTACAAGGGTTCCAGCGCAGCTGGACGGGTTCTGGGCTCCATCCTGTCAGCACAGCCCCGGTACTGTACGTCACTGCACTGCGCCGTGAGTTGTTTCGTCATGGCACAAACAGCCCAGTTGCCGTAGCTCTGCTTTGTCGGTGTTGATGTGTGTGTGCGTGTGTGTTGGGAATAAAGAAAGGCGGTTACCTAAGTCGCACCCTACTTCATCGTTTATCCCTCTCGTTTCCCCTCTCCCTCTTTCTTCCACCACCACCATCAACACACTCGTTTTTTCCTGGACCATCTCTCGTTTGCGACTGCAGAACGTGCAACGGCTCCATCCATCCAAAACGTCCCTTGGCCCGCTATTCTAACGCTTGTCAGCGCCGATCCGTCGAATCAGAAGCCCCAGACAGACCCTGAGCTGCCTTGGTTTGGGGTCTGCGCCTCCACGCAATCCAGAAGAGCTCCACGACCCGACGTAGCGCGCTACGTGCCAGCGTACCCTTGGAAGAGCGCCTTCAATAGATCCAGCCACCGAGCTTCGGATTTTTTCCTTCTCATTCAACTTTTTCAACATTCATCTTGCCAAACATTTCTGAGTATTTTTCGCATCTTCATCGGCTTCATCGACGCGCAACTAGACGCCGAACTGCTTAGCGACGCCATATTGGCCCTGGTTCTGGTCCGACTCTGAAACCGCTTGTGGCAGCTGCCTCCTTTCTTTGCCGCCTAGCGGCTGACTTCTCGACTTTGCAACTTCACCCGATCACTTCTTCGACATCATGGCCGCTCAGGAGTACTACAATCAAGGCGGCCGTCCACAGCCTCCCTACGGCGCCGACTCAAGCTCATCACCTTACTACCAATCCCACGATACTCCTTCACCTGGGTCGACACCAGCACCGCCGTACCAGGCTGCGTACTCGGCACCACCACCCGATACTTCAATTTACCCTGCCGAAACCGCAGGTCACGTCCCTACCTCGAAACCGGCCCCTTACTCACCCAGCGATATATCGTACACACCGGCAGCCGCGTACGCTGCTCCTGGGCAAAGCTCGAGCTCACGCCCTCAAGGCCAAGGTCAAACAGAGCAGTCTCCATTTGACACCGTCTTTGACGACAACGCCTATCCGATGAACACGAACTCGAGACCGACGCCTTCCTCTAGCACAGGCGACATTGGCCAGCATGGTTTCTACCAGGACACGAGTTATCACGGCGGATCCGACCCGGCTCATGGGCATGGACCTGGACAGGAGGCCATCCCGCTCCAAGACCGACCTGGAAAGGATGTTGATACTGAGATGAACGACCACATCTATGATGCCCCTGGACGAAACAGAAAGGGCAAGAAGGGCAAGGTTCGTCTGGGCGAGCTGGGCATGCTGGGCGCAAACAATAAGAGAATTCCTTGGGTCGTCTACATCTTCTCTGTAGTCCAGATTGCAGTCTTCATCGCCTGCATCGCCAGGAACGGTAGGTGTCCATAACCTTTGACGCGTTGTGAATTTTAATTAACAGCTGCAGGTGTACTAACCGGGTCTCCCATTGCAACCAAGCCCGATTTCAACATCTTCATCGGTCCCTCATATCCAGTCCTCATCAACATGGGCGCCCGATTTGCCCCCTGTATGCACAACGTCAAGGGCATCCAAGATCGAAAGATGATCAAAACCGCGAATGGCCTGTCGGATCCCGTCGTTTTCATGTGCCCCAATGCCACTAAGAACGACACTCTCTGCTCTCTCAAGACAGTTTGCGGCTTTGGTGGAACTGTCCCTAACCCCAAGTTTAACGGCGACATCGACCAGAGCCCACAGCCAAACCAGTGGTTCCGATTCATCACCTCCATCTTCCTCCACGCTGGTGTGGTTCATATTCTCTTCAACCTCCTGGTACAGCTCACTATCGGAAAGGACATGGAGAGGGCTATTGGACCTGTTCGATTCTTGCTGGTCTACATCAGTGCTGGAATCTTTGGCAATATCATGGGAGGAAACTACGCACCACCCGGCTACGCGTCAATGGGTGCTTCTGGTGCTATCTTTGGCATTATTGCTTTGACCCTTCTGGATCTTCTTTACTCTTGGAAGGATAGGAAGAGCCCGGTTAAGGATCTTCTTTTCATCTTCCTCGATATGGCGATCGCTTTTGTTTTGGGACTCTTGCCTGGCTTGGACAACTTTGCTCATATTGGTGGTTTCTTGATGGGCCTCTCCCTTGGTGTCTGTGTTCTTCATTCTCCCAACTCACTGCGAAGACGGATAGGCCAGGAGCTTTCCTACTCTGCAGTGTCACCCAGCACTGGCGAGACACCGCCTCCCTTCTTTAAGAACCCTGTCGGATTTTTCAAAGGACGAAAGCCTCTTTGGTGGGCTTGGTGGTTGATTCGGGCTGGATTTTTGGTCATGATCATCGTCGTTTTCATCGTTCTCCTTAACCGATTCTACACCAGCCATGAGGTTTGCAAGTGGTGCAAGCACATTAACTGTCTGGTAAGTTACTGTTCTACCCGACTAAAGACTATTCATTTGCTAACTTTGTACAGCCTGTCAAGGACTGGTGTGAGTTGGGAACGTATGATGACCCGAAATAAGTTGTTAGAACGCTGGATATGCAACTTGGCATTCTCAGCACCCATTCATTTCCTATTTGGACGCAGTTTATAGAAAGTTTTGGACAAAGGCGTGCTGGCTGAACTATCAACAAAGGAATGAATATCACGCATTGCACAGCATCGGCGTTGTCATTGCAGTTTACTTTTGAGGGAGCTGTCAGAATCTCAGACGAGGGCAGCTCTCATTTTCGAGTTTGTTTTACGAAGTCATGATTCGTACAGTTCAGGGGACGCAACCAGTCACATTTGATCGGTGGTTTTCGGGATGGTGTTTGGGGTCGAGTTGCCATCGTCCTGTCGACCGGCAGTGGGAGGGAGAAGGATCAGGTACTTTCTCAGCCCGCTCCGGTGTCGACATGGATATGGGACATGGGTTGGGGATTTCATTACATGAGAATGCAGCTCTTGGCCCTCTCTGAGCTCAAACACGACGCAAAAGTCATGCGATACCCCGCAAGCTGTTGGCTGTATGACTAAAGAGTCACTCTACATTAATATCTAGTTACTTGGCGGTAGTATAAATGGCGTTTCTTGCCTCCTATTCCGTGTCTTCTTGTCCATGATTCTCTCATCTCCTCGGGCTTCTTTTGATTGAAATGACCAGGTTACTGCCATGTCTATCTCTGCTATTTGATACCCTACTCATCGACAAGTAAGTCTGGATCTCGTTGTCTCGCTGTTTCGATATTTCATGATGAATCTTTTTTTATGCATGGCTTAGCTGAATGTCCCGAGAGGGATGACGGATGCTTCTAGAATGGATGTCTGAATGTCTTATTTCTTTTACTTCCCACGATGAGAGCTTGATTTGAAGTTCTAGTTGTGACACAATGGAGCTGACCCTTGTGTGCAGGTGTGTGATGAGAGCAAATGCGTGATGTTAGTCACATAAAGTGGCTTGCTGGGTTTTTGTGGTAGGTAATGTGCGGTGAGGGGTTTGAACCATGCCCTGAGTAGGTAGGTAAATTTTGAATAGTTTTGTAATTTCATTAAGAATTTGAAACCAAATGTTCATTTTCATCCCTTCAATGCCATCTCTTAGAAGTCTTGTCGTCCTGTTTGAGCTACCCCGGATTCTGATGGGGCTCCCCAAGATTGATGCCTCACCAGGGGTTCTCAGGTCAGATTCACACCTCAGGCTTCAATAATGGCAAAAAACGCCAAGTCACGTGACTTTTCCGACACGACCCAGGTGGGGCAAGTCACGTCACGCCCTTTTTGACAGTCGCGTTGACGCGGTACGGGAGCTCGTAATCAATTAAAGTCGTGTCGTCGATTTCAAACCTAGAAACTGCATTGCCCCGTCCAACGCTCAAAAATCAACAAAAACGAGGGGAGCCAAATCTCGGGAACATCAATCACTCTCTACCATACCCGATTTTGATGAAGCCGTGAATACTGAACCTATTTCCCCTTTCTTTGACTTCCTTTTCTTTACTCTTGCTTTCCTTCTCCCCCTTTGATACCATTCACCACCATTGCCACCATGGCAAGCGCTGTCCTTCCCCAGAAGCGGGTGCTGGGTGAGACCCTCACTCGCCAAAACATCCCATCCTCTCCTTCATCGATCAAGAAGCGCAAGGTCGATGCCTTCCAATCATCCCCGGCCGCCGCCCGAGTCCCCGGTTCGCAGAACGACCCCCGATCAAAAATGAACTCCAGCCAGCCAAAGAGTGCATTCGAGTCTGAAGTTCTCGAGAAGTTGAGCCAAGACTTGTCAGACCGGAAAAAGAACAGCACAGAAAAAGATCAGGCATGGGAGCGACCGCCTGTCGTCGACTTTGAGCCTGACCGAGACAGTCTTTGTTTCCAGTCTATTGAGGTCGAAGAAGGGACATTACACGGTGGAAGGGCAACCGTCAAGCTCTTTGGCGTCAACGAAGCGGGTAACTCGGTAATGTTGCATGTCACCGATTTCAAGCATTACCTCTACGTTCCTGCTCCCGTCAACTTCCAACCGCAAGACTGCGCTGCCTTCAAGGCGTATCTGGAGACACAGGTGGCTCAGCACCAGCCGGCTATCCATTCGGTCGCCTTTGCCATGAGAGAAAACATCTACGGATTCCAGGGGAACCAGTCTAAGCCATACCTCAAGGTCACTGTGACGGATCCCAAGTTCATCAACAAGGTGCGATCAACCATTCAGCATGGCAACGCGAACTGGAAGCGCATGTGGAAGAACGACGGCGAGATTCAGACTTTCGACAACATCCAATATGTGCTGCGATTTATGGTTGACTGCAAGGTAAGCGGATACACAACATTGACGACAAACACATACTGATACTCGAGCAGGTCCGAGGAATGTCCTGGGTGGAAGCCCCGGCAAAGACCTTCAAGCTCCTTCCCGAGAACCTCCGCCAATCCAACTGTCAGATCGAGGCCGAAGTGAGCTATCTCGATCTCATCGCCCACGAACCGGTCGGTGAATGGTCCAAGATGGCCCCCCTGCGAATCCTGTCTTTCGATATCGAGTGTGCTGGCCGTAAGGGAATATTCCCGGAAGCAAACCATGACCCGGTCATCCAGATCGCCAACATTGTGACGAAATACGGAGAGAAGAAACCCTTTGTTCGAAATGTGTTTTGTCTCCACGAGACGAGTTCCATTGTGGCAACTGAGATTCTCAAGTTCGAGAAAGAGGAGAAGATGCTCAGCAAATGGCAAAAGTTCCTGATCACCACAGACCCCGATATCATTACCGGCTACAATATTTCAAACTTCGATTTCCCCTACCTTTTGGATCGAGCAAGACATCTCAAGGTCAGCGGATTTGAATACTGGACTCGAATCCCGAGCGTGGCGTCCAAGGCCAAGGAAACAAACTTCTCCAGCAAGCAAATGGGCAACAGAGACACGAAAGCCACCAATACCAATGGTCGACTGCAACTGGATATGTTGCAACTGATTCAGCGGGATCATCATCTCCGAAGTTACACTCTGAACTCGGTGTGCGCCAATTTCCTGGGCGAGCAGAAGGAGGATGTCCACCACACCATGATTACGGAACTCTTCAACGGTACCCCCGAATCAAGACGGCGTCTGGCGCTGTACTGCTTGAAGGATGCCTATCTTCCACAAAGGTTGATGGACAAACTCTCGTGTCTGGAAAACTATACCGAAATGGCAAGAGTCACAGGTGTGCCGTTCAACTTCTTGCTATCTCGCGGTCAGCAAATCAAGTTCATCAGTCAGCTCTTCCGAAAAGCTCTGGAGCAGAAGCTCGTCATCCCCAACCTCAAGTCCGAAGTGTCTGATGAGCAGTACGAAGGAGCCACAGTTATCGAGCCAACGAGAGGCTATTACGACGTTCCAATTGCCACTCTGGATTTCGCTTCTCTGTACCCCAGTATCATGCAAGCTCACAACCTTTGCTATACCACCCTGGTGAGCAAGAAGGCGATTGAAGCGTTTGGTCTCAAGCAGGACGAGGACTACATCGTCACGCCAAACGGCGACACATTTGTGACTGTGAAGCAACGCAAGGGTTTGCTGGCGCAAATTCTCGAGGAATTGCTTGCTGCCCGAAAGCAAGCCAAGCGCGAATTGGCGGTTGAGAAGGATCCCTTCAAGAAGGCCGTGTTGAACGGTCGCCAGCTGGCTTTGAAGATCAGTGCAAACAGTGTGTACGGCTTGACAGGTGCGACAACAGGAAAGCTCCCTTGTCTGGAGATTGCCAGTAGCACAACGAGTTTTGGCCGAAAGATGATTGAGAAGACCAAGGAAGAGGTGGAAAACCGATACAACATCGCCAATGGCTACTCGCACGACGCTCAGGTTATTTATGGTGATACGGATTCGGTCATGATCAAGTTCGGCACCAAGGACCTCAAGGAAGCCATGAAGCTCGGCGAAGAAGCGTCGAAGTACGTGTCGGACAAGTTCGTGAAGCCCATCAAGCTCGAGTTCGAGAAGGTGTACTTCCCATACCTGCTCATCAACAAGAAGCGTTATGCAGGTCTGTACTGGACGAAGCCGGAGAAGTACGACAAGATGGACACCAAGGGTATTGAGACGGTCCGACGTGACAACTGTCTGTTGGTGCAGACGGTGATTGAGAAGGTGCTGCGAATGATTCTGATCGACCAGGACGTCCAAGGCGCACAAGAGTAAGTTGTCACCCCTCCCCCTCCATCTCCCCCTCCTCCGATCTAGGCTCCGAGATGGGTTAAGGTTATCATGGAGATATCAAACAGCGCAGCTTAGCGCGGGGCGAAAGCGGGATGCTAACGGAGAGATAATCTAGATATGTCAAGGAGACGATTGCGGATCTACTGCAAAATAAAGTCGACATGTCGAAATTGGTCATTACCAAAGCGCTCACAAAGGACGATTATGCAGCAAAACAGGCCCACGTCGAGCTGGCTCAGCGCATGAAGAAGCGCGACGCGGGCTCGGCCCCGGGACTCGGTGACCGAGTGGCCTACGTCATGGTCCGAGGCGCCGCCGGCGCCAAGAACTTCGAGAAATCGGAGGACCCCATCTACGTGCTGGAACACAATGTGCCGATAGATACGCGCTACTATCTGGACAACCAACTGGCCAAGCCACTGGGCCGTATCTTCGAGCCGATCCTCGGGGAGACTAAGGCACGCTCGCTTCTGACGGGAGACCATACACGCACCATCTCGGTTGCGGCTCCTACCGTCGGTGGTCTCATGAAGTTTGCAAAGAAGACGCAGACCTGCATGGGTTGCAAGAAACCTCTAACTGGCAAGGAGGAGGCTCAGGGAGCGGTGTGCGCTAACTGCGCGCCTCGCGTGGGAGAGCTCTACAAGAAGACGCTTGATCGAGTTTCGGACCTGGAGGTGCGTTTTGGGCGACTGTGGACCCAGTGCCAGCGCTGCCAGGGCAGTATGCACTGCGAGGTTATCTGCAGTAGCAAAGATTGCCCTATCTTTTACATGCGCATGAAGGCCAAGAAGGACTTGGAAGACGCAGGCCGCGAACTCTCTCGCTTCGATGCCGACCAAGCAGCCATCTGGTAATGAGGCTTGTGAAGGAAGACAGACGTGACGTGTGGGAGGAGAGAGAAATGGTGGTGAGATTGGCGACGGGGAGGGGGATCTGGCTCTCCTCGTCCGTGTCGAACTACCCCTTGTTTGACCTTTCTTTCTGTGGTATTACTATACGGATATAAGCAATTGTGGAGGTGGACAAAGTGACTGGCAGAGAGGGATCTGTCGACCCGGGCGGCAAGACGAGGCCATGAGCCGGGATGTGAAATGAAAGAGAAAGCTGTTGGGACAGGCGCAGAGAGGATGGACGGATGGATGGTACTGTACGCGCCCGGGTACAAGCATAGTGATTAGGCGCAGGTATCGTGTTTTGATTTTGTTGTCGTTGAATGTACGTAAGGCGTTTCCGGGGTCTCGGGGCCGGGGCGGGATTGGAGCTGGACCAGGGCCCGACGTCATTGCAGATATCACCACATTTGCTATTTTATTTTTATATGTACATAGTAGTATAGAGAATCCAAGAGTGGCATTGCATTTTACGTTTTGACCTCGACGAAGGATTCTATGTCAGACGCAATGGAGCATTGGAATATTACGAGGGACTACGAGTTTCGTCAAGAATGGCGTAATCTTGGCACTATCCCGTCAAGATGTTGCATGTTGTTGAAGCAACGGTGGAAACATTCATGATGCAGCTGTGGAAACATATCGTGAGCATTGGTGGAAGCATTCTGGAAGCGTACAAACGGGCCAGCAAGGGGCAACGCAGCGCAACGTCTGTGTGTCCCGGACGGTGAGAGGTGAGGAGGTGAAGACAGGAGAAAAGTGGCACGATGGCCATGAAGTCGGGTGCTTTCCAAGGGCTGCCCAATGCCTGTCCCCTTGAAAGATCGCCGGTCGAGGCCTCCGGGGTGTCGATGCGGCGTCTCGAGTGGTCGGACACGGAGAGCTTGACGGTCTGAACTCGGGAGAGGAGACCCCGGCCGTGGGCAGACCGACGGTGAAGCGTGAGGCGGTATAAACGCAGAGCAAATGAGGCACCGTTTCGAGGCACGAGAATATCTCGGAAAACAGAGGAACAAGGCGGAAAGAGTCGGAATCAGGGGTTTAGCCGGGATTATTTTCCAGAGTCCTAGGGTACGCAAGGGCCTCAGGGCCTGTCAAGGATAAAAGCCCGGGGGGGGCGTGTGAGATGGTGGGCGAGATGCAGCGATGGGGTTCGGGGATGGGATGCGAGACATCCGAAGGGTGGTCTGGGTAAAAGAGAAAGAACGAGATCCATGGGAAAAAGGGATTCATGATGGTGGTCGAATTGCGGAATCGGGGGATTGCCGATGCCCTGGTGGTCGGTTGTCGAGTCCGGGGTGTCGACTAACACCCGGAGGAGATCCGAGGGCTTTAGGCGAGAACAGCGAGATGCGCACACTCGAGGGTGGCACATTGATAATCACAGCTGAAATCGAATCGTTGGAGGGCGCTTGAAAAAAAAAAAAAAAAGATATGTGCGGCCGATTATCTACCGTAGCGTAGATTCTTTCCTCTGTGGACTTCAATGTCCGGACGAGCGCTCTAACGGAGCTACGGGAGTGGCAACGGTGACCAGTCGTGTGTGCTTTAGCCTCGGTCGAGAAACTAACAGTGGGAGCGAGAGAGCCGCCTAAAGGTGGCATTGCCTCACGGTACGGTGCACAACGCCCGAGAGGACGGAAGAAAGCGCCGGAGGTGAAACGTAGCGTGCGGACACCAATCGGACCGGGTAATAACGTTGACAATTGACAACTATTCATGACTGTTACGGCAACGAGTCACGGACAAGAGAGCGTCGCAAGCGTCAGGGTCAGACTCGGAGAGCAGGGTCTTGGTGTCTCCCCCGGATTCATTTCATCCTGGCACCCCGCTGAGGGGACAAAGAAGAGGAGAGGAGAGGAGAGGCGAAAAAGGCCGGTCACGGCGGCGGGTTGTGCCCAGGCCAGGCATGAATCGAAACGGACCAATCCGTTGTTCGGGAAGGCTTCGGTAGCATCTGGTGGCCTGCCTTGCTGTATCGAGTTTTGAGGTCTTTGATAGTCGTCTTTGCCATTATAGGTCAAAGAGAGCGCCAAAGGGAGCTGTCATTGGTTGGCTCTTAAGGTTGATGGCAATTGATTCTTCAAACAAGTTGGCAAGGCGGCCAATGAGCGGGCTCTGATAGTATCTGGTCTAAGGGTCTGGGGAGGAGTGCCCAGAATGCGCGTCGATGGGGCCACGGAGCTAGGGCCGTGAGGCTTGGGATGCTTGAGTTGCCCGGGGGTTTCGCTGTCTGCGGGAAGATGGAGGCGGTCGCCGAGCTTGGCAGGCTAAGGTGAGGCATCGTAATACTAAAGACGTCGGTGGAATCTGGCCGAGGCCGGACATGATTCGATGCGCGGTATCCGTGCATCAAGGCACACATGGAGACCTCACTCGGTAGGTCCCAAAGAAGGCGGCTTTCCCCAGTGGCACGTCAGGGCCCGCCCAGCGACAGCAGTTACTGCAGGTTCGCATGGGAGCCGGGGGGGGACCAGGGTAGCAGTAGCAGATGCAGACGCAGACGGGATTCCCGCGTGCTGCGCGGCTTCTGATTCGGTGGCACCGATATTTTATTTCCTTTCTGGGTTGTTCAGTCAAAATTTGGGTTGAGAATTGGTAATGGATTGTTGATTTGAGGCTTGTCGGGTTTGATCCCCGGGACTCAGCCCCATCTGAGTCCTGCGTTCTTGTTCGGGTTTGATGGAGGCTGGCGTGTCTTCAGCGGCTGTTGTGGCGGGAGATGAGGTTGTGTGAGGTAGATGCCTGCAAGCCCTCAACGACGGGTAGACAGGTAGATGGTCGATGCACTTGGGGAGAACGACCGGGGGCATGCTGAGATTCACTCGCTACAGAGAGCCTCGAACGCGGGATGTCGTGATGATCTGGAGTAGTGTGGGGTGTTTGTTGGCTGAGGAGACAACGTCTCTTTCCCCAGAACAGAAGCAGCAAGAGCGTCAGCCCAGCTCATACGTGCGCCTGAGCCAGCTGAATCAAGTGTATCAGTATCGATGATTGATGACGATGATTTCAATGACCCAAGAGGCGGCGATAAGATGTGCATACCCCCACCACGCGAGCAGAAGCGCGGCAGCGGCAAGCGTGGAGTGCACGCAAGGGTGGAGAAGGGGCTAGGAGCCAGTTGCCATCCGATGGACGGGGATCTTGATATTAGCTGGGATAATGAACGTTGGCTAATGAGAAACGGATCATGATGAATGAATGGCCAGAGCCTCGAGGAGGGCCAGATACTGTCTTGAGCGACAATGTTGGATGCTGGGATCATCGCTTTAGAAGGGATGGTCCGGATGAGAAGTGATACGACTCGGAGATGCGGCTACAGCTGCTGTGCTGTGCTTACAACATAACATGTACCTTCCACGACTTCTGCCTCCTCACATTGTACCTGCCTTCCATGTGAAGAAGAGATTGACAACGGAGCTGCAGGAGGGATGGAGCAACGTTTCCGAGCGAGTTTCGGAGCAAGCAGGAGCGATGCATAATTGCGATGGCGGCGGCCGAGGAAGCAAAGATGAGCGCAAACGCAAAGTAAAGGTTGCCCAAAGTTTGGTGGGGTTTTCCACAACGTCCACCCCCAGACCCAGAGAGAGTTACACCCCCAACGATGAAGCCATCCTTGCTCCTTCCACCCAGCCGCTGGGTAAGGTAGCAAAGTAACTCATACCGAGACAGCCTAGCGTACCTGCCATGGATGGTGCATGGCTGCATGCCCCAAGTTAGGCACGACTTTTTTTTTTCTACCTACGCTGCAGCGTGGGCAGGGACCAGAAGAGGGCGCGGACTGCAGGCCCGAACCATGGCGCACTTGCCAATTCTCGCTCGCTGACCTGAAGCTTTCATGTCACCGCCAGCTGCAAAGTGGTCTGTTTGGTTCCCTTCACATCCCGTCCGCCTATCCATGCCATCTGTGGCCTGGGCCGCAACCAGACGACGCCGACCACCGAGGACGTCAACCCAGGGAGTGGAGGGCCGAGTACGGGGGAAGACCCCGGGAGGCGAAGGGGGGGCGTGTCTCTGGGGTTTATCGGGAACAAGACAGAGCCCAGAGATTAGGGGTGCCACACAACGAGATGGGATACAGTAATGGCACTTTGTCTTGCGGAACGCAGGTGTGGAGTGAGTGTTTTTCTGTCTCTGACTATCCTAACCTATCCAATCGATCCAGGGCTTGCCGTTGGGAGAGTAAGCTTCCTTGTCGCATGTCGTATGCCTCTTCAGAGGTTAATCGGATGCGGATGCGGCTTGGGGGCTTGCGGGTTGGGATGGAGCCCCATGGAGCCATCCATGATGGAAGAGAGGCTTGGAGATCTCTCCCCATCCGTTGTCCTCTCCAAGCATATAAACCTCGACTCCCATCCTCCTCCAGTCGAACCTTCTTACTCTCCATCTTCAGCTCAGGCATCAGACAGCTTCTTGGTTCTTCACTCGATCACCTCCCACATATCTGAACCTTCCATCACGACTCGACTTTAAAGCCGACCTCCTCCACCACTTATCCAACACTTCTTCACACAACGCAAATGCAGCTGAACACCATGTCTCACCTTCCCTCCGAGCCCGAGTTCGAGCAGGCTTACCACGGTAAGCATTCCTAACACTATATATCACATCAATACCAGTCCTAATCATCTATACAGAGCTTGCTTCGGCCCTCGAGGGTAGCTCCCTCTTCACCCAGCACCCCGAGTACCGCACCGCCCTCGCTGTCGCCGCCATCCCCGAGCGTGTCATCCAGTTCCGTGTCACCTGGAACGACGATCAGGGCAACCTCCAGGTCAACCGTGGTTACCGTGTGCAGTACAACGGCGCTCTCGGCCCCTACAAGGGTGGTCTTCGATTCCACCCCTCGGTCAACCTGTCCATGTAAGTTTATCCTCACTAGACATCCTTGGCCGCATAGTTTACTGACACTCCCTTCAGCCTCAAGTTCCTTGGTTTCGAGCAGACATTCAAGAATGCCCTGACTGGCCGTAAGTAACCCAACCTTTGCGCTTATCTAGGCAACCTGCAACGTTCCTGCATATACAGCGGGGCGATGGAGGCTTCCCAGATGGCGCTGAGCCAAAGACAAAGTTGCTAACAACCTTCCTAGTTAACATGGGTGGTGGCAAGGGTGGTGCCGACTTCGACCCCAAGGGCAAGTCTGATGCTGAGATCCGACGATTCTGCCAGGCCTTCATGACCGAGCTGTCCAAGCACATTGGTGGCGAGACTGATGTTCCCGCTGGTGACATTGGTGTCGGTGGCCGAGAGATTGGCTACCTGTTCGGTGCCTACCGCAGACTCCGCAACCGCTGGGAGGGTGTCCTCACCGGTAAGGGTCTTACCTGGGGTGGCAGCTTGATCCGCCCTGAGGCTACCGGTTACGGTCTCATCTACTACGTCAACCACATGCTCGAGCACGCCAACCGTGGCACTTTCGAGGGCAAGCGCGTCGCCATCTCCGGTTCCGGTAACGTCGCCCAGTACGCCGCTCTTAAGGTTATCGAGCTCGGCGGCACTGTCGTCTCCCTTTCCGACTCTCGCGGTGCTCTCATCGCCAAGGAGGGTTCTTTCACTCCTGAGCAGATCTCCAACATTGCTGCTCTCAAGATCAAGCACCAGGCCCTGACTGCCTTTGAGCACGACGGCAAGTTCACCTGGATCGAGGGTGCCCGCCCTTGGGTCCACGTTGGCAAGGTCGACATTGCCCTTCCTTGCGCCACCCAGAACGAGGTCAGCCCCGAGGAGGCTCAGGCTCTGGTTGAGGCCGGTGCTTTCATCGTCGCTGAGGGTTCCAACATGGGCTGCACTGCCGCTGCCATCGACGTCTTTGAGGCCCACCGCAAGGCCAACGGCGCCCAGGCTATCTGGTACGCTCCCGGCAAGGCCTCCAACTGTGGTGGTGTCGCCGTCTCCGGTCTTGAGATGGCTCAGAACAGCCAGCGCATCCAGTGGACTTCGGAGCAGGTCGACGAGCGCCTCAAGCTCATCATGAAGGACGCCTTCTTCGCTGGTCTCGAGACCGCCCAGAAGTACGTCGAGGCCAAGGAGGGCGAGCTGCCCAGCTTGATCGCTGGTAGCAACATCGCCGGCTTCATCAAGGTCGCCGAGGCCATGCACGACCAGGGTGACTGGTTCTAAGTGCAAGGTTTATAAGAAATCGGAGACGAGAGCGAGAGACGCTGAGAGAGAGAGGAACCACCCATCACACGACGACATTCCTTGAGACCAAACAGAAAGACCAACATACCCGAGCCGGCCTCACCAAAGGTTTTCTGGACCTCTCATCAACTCGTCTCACATCCTGTTTTTGACTTTTTTTTGATCTGCACGGCTACACCTAGCTTCTGTAGGTTTCTTATTCTTGGGAACTGTCTCGGGCATGCATTTGCGTAGGGCGTTGGTGGGGTTTCAAGAAGGGAATCCCTTGTTTTACTTGGTCTGGTTTTGATAGACATGATTTTGGGTCTGTTACAATTCGCTTATTCCCCCTTTTTAGCCCATGATAGTACGAAGAATGAAAGACGTACGATTTTTCTAAAGATTGATTGCCTTGAATTGTGAATGTCTTTGACATGCTTCATAGTTGCTTATCTAGGGTAGTTAAAACTTAGTCTAAAGTAAACCCTAAGGATAGTCCGGGTTAAATCCAAGCTTGTTTTGACTTCTTCAACACTATCGAAATAGCATTTTATGTTGATGTTGAGATCTCTGGTTGATACGTGTTACGGACAAATCTAGAGATTATCTCTTGGGGTTAGGTTAGGTTGGGGAAACCAGCATGTTTGTTGGATGGATCTCAAATCTCGTGTCGCAAGCCTGGGTCCCTTGTATCTCATAGGTGTGAATGCAACAAAAAGGAAGCCTCAGCCGCAACCCATCTGCCAGGGCAGCATCTCGGTGAAGGGGGGCACGTCAGCAATTCTAACACCACCATCTCGTGATATCTACCGTGGTTTCCGAGAGGCCGGGGTATGGTGTGAGGTGAGTCTCACCAATCCTTGACCGAGAGTGGTGTGCTTTTTTCCCTCTCAGCCTTGTTCGGGGGCTTTTGACCTTTTTTTCCTCGGTGAAGTGACGATTTTCACCGTGAGGGTATGGATTGTACGTAATATCTCTCGGCCTGGTGTTGAGCTCAGGTAGTGTTGAAGGTGTAATACGGGGGCGTTGGGGGTGTACTTTCATGTCTGGATGCCCAATAAAAGGGGGAGAAAATCATGAGGTTTTGTTTGAATGTTCTAGATTCGGTCGTTGGCCGAGAGAAAACTCTCGCTTGGCGTAATAACGAGTGCATTTGAAGATGTTGAGAGAGTCTGATGTTGACAAAAACATGAGATGAGATGGCATATATTGAAGAAGTCTTGGCTAGAAGCGGATATTGGTGGTTTACAAGTGGCCATGGAAATTTCACATGCAAAAAAGCTTCCATCTTTTCTTTCCCCCAACCCATCCACGCCCTTGCTCCCTCCCCTAGCAAGACGGCATGTCGTCAGGTTCCATTACAAGGGGATCCGTTTCAGTGGGTTTTCGTGGTTCCCTAATTTTTCGGCTTCCTTCAGGGGGGGAGGGGGGCTGGTAATAAACCCCGCATTATTATTAGGGATGGAAACTCCACTTTTGGTTGGATGGAGCGACTCTCTTTCTTCTTTTGGTATCCCCGGCCCAAGGTTCTTCACGGACCGTGGAACCTCGGCTTGTGATGACATTGATCGCGGGGGAATAACTACAGCTGTTGTAGATGTCATGGCGTTTGTGGAGATTTAGAAATGTAATCCATTGATGATGTTCTATCAACTTCAATGTTGAATGTTGATGATTTCGTGACTTGGCTAGTATCAGTATCATAGATCTAACATTACTTGTCAGTCTTTATTCAACATGGCTGGCCCTACTCCTCTACACAACATCAAGGTCCTGGAGTTTGCCGGCCTCGCTCCAGGTAAGTTTACTAAAAGCATCAATCAATTCGATTCATTAACTAACATCCCCAAGGCCCTTTTGCTGGCATGCTCCTCGCCGACGCCGGCGCCTCAGTCCTCCGCATAGACCGAGCTCAAGGCGCATCATCCGCCCGCGCCGTCCCAACAGAGGACATGCTCGCTCGACACAAAACCTCCATCACCGTAGACCTCAAGTCTCGACGTGGTGTCGCCCTCGTCAAGCGACTCGCCTCACGAGCCGACGTCATCATTGACCCTTTCCGCCCAGGTGTTCTTGAGAAGCTTGGTCTCGGACCTGATGAGCTCTGTGCCTTGAATCCGAGACTCATCTATGGCCGCATGACGGGTTTTCGTCGGGATGGAAAGTATGCTCTCATGGCTGGTCACGACATCAACTATCTCGCCGTCTCAGGCGTATTGGGCATGTTGGGTCGAGACGGGGAGAAGCCGCATCCGCCGTGGAATATCCTCGCCGACTTTGCCGGTGGCGGCGCTGTGCTGTTTCAGGGAGTTCTAATGGCCATCATCGCAAGGAACTCTTCAGGACGTGGGCAAGTTGTCGAGGCAAACATGGTCGACGGAAGCGCGTATCTGGCAACGTTTCCTAGAATGGCTCTCAAGACGCCACTGGGAGACCGAGGTCGTGGGAGAAACTTACTCGATGGAGGTTGTCCCTGGTACGATACGTATGAGACTTTAGACGGCAAGTACATGTCTGTTGGTGCTTTGGAACCACAGTTCTTCGCGGCTCTCATTAAGGGGTTGGATCTCGAGGGGGGTCAAGGATGGGAGTCGAAGCGAAACGACACGAATCTCTGGCCCGAACTTGAAAGACTGATGAGGGAAAAGTTTAAGAGTAGGAGCCGCGCAGAGTGGGAAGCTATATTTGACGGCACAGATGCATGTTGCACGCCTGTGTTGGAGTACAGCGAACTCGAGTCAAATCCCAAGCGGGAGGGAGACCAGCGGCCGACGGTGACACTACGAGAAACACCTTGCCTTGCCGTGAAGGAGGGAGTTGGGCATATAGATGCGGCCAAGTTTGGGCAGGGTTCGGGGGTTCCAGGGGAAGGCTATGCACCAAAGTTTGTCACACCGGGAGAGGGAGGTGAGGAGACTCTGAGAGGATGGATGGGATGGGAGAGTGGAAGAGAGTATGAGCTACATGAGGGAGGGTTGGTGCTGAAGGAGACATCAAAGCTATAATAATTCTTAACGACACATGAATGGGCGGCTGCTTAAATAAGAATACAGCCAAATATAGGGGAAATGATTATATATTCTACCTACATCTCGTCACTCTGCTGACGAGCCATCAGGTATAGTAATAACATTAGCAGCTAAGAGGCCAAGACAAAACCGTCGCACTCCGGCCAACGCAAATCCCCCATGTACTCCTGCTCCTGCTCCTTAATCTTGATCTTGATCTTGATAACCCTCACAGCAACAGCAACCAACCTCGCCTCCAAACCCCATCTGCCGTGTTGTTGCATACATGGTCCAGGAAGCCATGCACCCCAATATAAGTCATTAAGCAGTCTACTCTAGGTCTCCTTCTGAAATGTCGTGGTATCGAAAAATAAAAGTGATGCTCGGGACGTCGTGAAAAAGGGGGGAAGGGTTGCGTAGGGTTTAGAGAACGACTGCTGTGCGGTGATCCCCTTGGAGCGTGCGGTTTATGGAGGAGGGTGTGATGTGTGCGTTGAGGGATACAGTCTGAAGGTGATGCCGGATCGAGAAGAGAATAGGTGAGTAGCCTCGTTCATGAGTGGTGGCATTACTGGACTTGGCTGACAATCTCGCTGGCCTTGGCAAGAGACTCGACCATCTGCTGGCACTCTTTCCTTCTCCGGATGGTGAAGTCGCTCTCCTTCAGGAGCTCATCCAATGTGTCAGTTCGGTACATGTTCTCCAGCAGCTCCCGTTGCATCTCATCCTTGGTGAATCTATCAACGCCGTTAGACCATGTAGGCGACAGTTACAGTTACCGAGCTACTTACTGGACGAGGTTAAGCATGATGGCCTTGGGAACCATGTCGATCATGGTCCGCTTGACAATGTTGTAGTAAGACGAAATCAGCAGCTCTGTCGACGAGTTAGTAACCACATTCACATGGGAGTGAGCTTGTCTCATCACGTACTGATAACCTCAACCTCAATGTTCTCCCGCTCTGACAGTGTGCCAGAAGCCTTGAGGGTGGGTGGGGGAGCCTCCATGGCAGCGGCCTTCTTCTTGTTCTTGGCCGCGAAGAAACTGCCAAAGAAGCCAGAATTGCCAGATGACTCAGGCTCGGGAACTGTTGGGCTGGCGGCACGAGGAGTAGAAGCAAGAGGCTTGCCAGTCTTGGGGTCAACCTGGATAGGCTTGGAAGGGTTGTATCGCTCGTTGACCATGGCCATGGCCTAGGAATTTGAGTTAGTGATATTTCTAGAATAGTCCCATGTTAAGAATTAACTTACGCGGTGGCCGTTTAAGAAGTCGGGGTGGCCAGTGTTGATGTAAACCGACTCCATCGAGACGAGATCTCGGACCAGCTTGTTGGTGGGCTCCATCGCCTTCTTGAAGAAGGCGATGACAACACCGTGCATCTTCTCCTTGAGCGAAGGGTATCGGCGGTACAGCTGCTTGGCCAGAAGCTGCGACAGGATACGTACCAACTCATCGTAGACGAGCGAGACACACTTCAAGCTGGGGTCCTCCAGGCGCTTGATCTGCTGCTTCACAATCAACTCAAAAGCAGTAGTGCCAACGAAGAGCGCCGGAGAAGAACCGGAAGAGTTGTACAAAATGGTTCGGATATCAACATCCTTGACAACATCAAAGGGGTCGATGGCCTTGACACCGTTGGAGTAGAGCTCGTGGAAGACGAAGCTGATACGGGCACCACCAGAAAGCTCAGTGCTGGACAGCTCAGTGTTGTTACCATCCAGAACTGTTCGCCACTCGTTGGTAAACTCGGTGATGATGTTGAGAACGATGTTGGAGGTGTTGCCGAGCATCGAAGGGCCAAGACTATCAAGCTCAGCCGTGTACTTCTGCAGAGAGCTAGTAATGCGGGCCTTAATGTCAGGCAGCGTCTGCTTGATGTGCATCATGAGGATAAGGTTCAGCTTGCGGGCCAGGTAAGGAGTTCCGCAGTATGAGCTCTTGTTACGATAGGCCTTGTGGTTCTCAAAGAAGTTCTTCTCGGCCTCCAGCGCCTGGTTGATGGCCTTCTTGTTGTCAATATCGCGCTGGCCTCGGTTGACCACGGGGACGTAGCCTAGCCGGAGAGGAATGACACGGTTCGACAGAATGTCAATAACGTCGGTTCCCTCGTCCATCAGATCGACCTTGGTGAGGACACCAATGGTCCGTTGACCCTCGGGGTCGACCTCTCGCGCAAGCTTCAGACCATCGGAATTGGCCAAATCTTGGTTGGCAGCGGTAACGGCAAGGATGATGGCGTTCGACTTTCCAATGTGCTTGAGCACCATCTCTCGGATCTGTCGCTCGATATCGCGGGGCTGGTCGCCAACGGGCACCTTGGTCAAACCAGGCAAATCGACCAATGTCAAGGTGAGGACATTGGGAGAGTAGATTCGCAGGTTGATGGGAGCTGGAGAGATGCCGGCATTCCGTCCAACCTTGGCCTCTGTTTCCCGGTTGATCTCGTCTCGAATCTTAGTGAAGTCGTAGAACTTTTGACCGGGGACGTGGAGGAACTCTCCCCACTCGTCGGCATTCGCTGCCTTGTCGTTGGATGTGTCGATCTCATCGGCCTTGACGCCGTTGGATTGCGCAGGGCGGTTGATGAGCTGAAGGACGAGAGGTCGTCGGGTCACGATACCGGAACCTCGGGGCAAGCTAGAATAGCTGTCAGTCTCCAAGCACCTCGCAGCACAGCATGGCAGAGGCGGTATGAGGCAACTCACAAGTCTCGACCGACGATGTTCTCCAGTACTGAACTCTTTCCACTTGACTGACTGCCCACGACAGCGATCTGGGGCAAGTCGATGGGGTTGTTGACGCCAACGGTCGCAAATACATCTTGAAGCTTGTTGACGAGCCTGAAGATGCGAGGTTAGAGGCAATCCACCACCACCGAGGGGTTAGCGTAGCGGGGGGGGGGGACTCACTGGATCAGAGCGGGATCTGAGATACCGCCCGGCGTAGAGAGGTTGCCACTCATGGTGTGTACTGTTGTTTTTGACTCCTATATGCGTGGGATATGTGTAGGATCAAGTCGGATCGACGGACACGGAGACGGTGACGGAGGGTGGAGGGGAGTACGTAGGTAGTGGTTGACTTTCGGTAAGCGGTCGGGGTGGAGGGCTCCTGGAGCGTTGCGCAAACTCGACTATAGGGGAATCGGTGTGGTCTCGGCGATTCCAAGACTGGCTCAGGTGGAGCAGCCTGCGATGAACTGGATAGAAATCTGTCTCTGGCGGGCAAAGGCCGTGAAGTGAAGTGAAATATGGAAAATGCGTGGTGATGCTGGAATAAGGAGGGACCAAGCAGACGACACCGAATTCACGAGCCTAAGCCCAAGGGCCCTAAGGTTGCGCCGCCGCCGCTGCCCTGGCTGGGCTGGCATCATTACGTCCCCTTCGAGCCACAGAGTGGCGCAGCAGCCTTGCCCAATCGATCGTTCCTGCCTGGCGGCTAAGCAGGGGTCTAGCTTTTTCCCTGACAAGCGTGGCAGACACGTGACATCACGTTGGCACAAGCTTCATCAAGCTGTGGCTTGAATCAGAAGGGTTTGGAGGGGAATAATTCTGCAGCCTGGGCTGTAAACGTCACCGCGTGATGCGTTCCTGAAAGAATAAAATGGTTGCCTCCGGCCCAGGTGCCACAGAGACGACTACGATGACGAAACCTTGGGAGACATGTCGTTGTTTTGTCTTGCTGGAGGCCTCGACACGTTTGAGGCGGGAACCACTTTCATGGCGAGTCATTAGAGGCGAAAGGATTAATCTCGCTCATGAGTGACACTGATAAGAGGGAAATAACCAAACACAAACATGGCAGCAGTAACAATATCTCTTTATCTAATACGACATTCTCATTCTTATGAAGCATTAACTACGAGAATTACCAGAAGTGCTAAAGTGTATGAATCTATAAGCGAAATCAGAGACATGGCAATGCTCACCGCCGAAAGTCAAAGACCTTGGCATGACCCATATTGGAAGCCAATCAGGAATATGATAGCCAAGTGAGCTATCAAACTAGCCGTTCAGGGGTCAGGCTGTTATCCTTATCAATAATTAGGGCGAACACAGGTTCATGGCGTTGAAGGGGGGAAGCATCATGCGTGAGAGAGTTGGTGGGTCACAAGGGACATGCCAACTTCATGGACCGAATAAGAGAAGTCCGTATACGAGAGACCAACTACTTGAGTAGGCAAGCATATGCCATCTCTCTCCGAGCACTTGGATCTGAAGCATATGAAGGATCTAAAACGAAAAGAAAAAAGATCACTCGTCTTTGGCTTGGCCTACCAAGCCCCCTCCAGATCATAGCTCATCCAAGTCGAAACTCCCCTGTCCTCAGGAATCCACATTTGCCTTCTTGGAGCTTCTGCTAAAGGATGTTTCTCGCAGCCCTTAAATCTCGATTTAGAGGACTCTCAACATCGAAACCGAAGGCAGCTCGCCTCGCCAGAATCCCAAATCGTTCGACCTTGTGAGCAAGGTCAAGACTCAACAAAGCCTCGTAGCATCTAAGCTCTCCCAGACCTTTCTCATTTCTTCCATGTTCGTTTTCCTAGGCAATAAATGCTTGTCAAAGTTGACGTTCTCGGTCCAGTCTTCATCATTCTCGAGCAGGCTCTCGTCAGTCGCTTCTTCATGGGGTGGTTCATCGTGCAGAAGTTCTAAGCACGGCCTTCTTCCACCCAAAGGACACAGGTCCTTCAAGTGTATAGATTTCAAGGCCACATGGTCGTGTGACATATACCTCGGTAGTTGATGGGGAATATGCAATTCAGGTTGTTACCTATGTAGTTAGTGGTGACCCTTACATCTATCCCAATGCGCACCCTTTTCATTTTGACCTCTGGCCAGCGTTGGTATGAAACCGTTTTCCATGACGCAAGGCATTTGTATGTTGTGAAACCGTCAACTAAGGTACAAAGTTCTTCACGAGGCTTCCCAGCCTCCAAGGGGGGCACGACATTGTTGAGGTCAACACCCACGTGCCTCTTCGGGTGTGTTTTGTTACCAGATGTCCGATTTTTGCCTTAAATCACACCTATTGGTTGGGGATTGGTTGTATCCGAAGAATCATGCTTATGAGGATGACTACTGAGTGAGGCTGTGCAAGTTTACTTGGCGAAAGGTCATCTCTGGCGGTACAAGCATGGTAGATGGTGTTTTCACGGCAAGTCCATCCATATAACCTCATTCCCGCAATAGTTATTGGGACTTTGTCATGACCGGCATATGCCAGCTAATTCACGAGGCCTTCGATTCAGTATTGACACCTGGCTCAACCCAGAGTCCTGGTCACGGGTGGGATAAGGACGGGGGAGCCATAGTGGGATGTGAAAAGGTCGTTATGAGGAGTCACATAGATCCCACGGCCAAACTTCTCTTCTTTTCTTTTCCGTGTCTATGGATACTTATGAGCAGATTGAGATATAACAGAGACTACTGTCGTAGTCAGCGAGAGAGTCTGAGGTCATCGATGTAAGACCGGGTTAGGTTGAGTCATTGACATCGTACTTTGGGCCCCTGGCTGGTAAGATATGCCGCCTAGTTTCTAGTGTCTAATATTAATCATAGTACCATATTAAAGGGAATTGTCTTCTGACTCTATGTGTTGATATGGGTTGAATTGCCCGGATTGGTCCCAAGTGGATGACGAAATGCGCTGCCACGCGCTGCCACATCGTGCCTCGGATCTGATAACACCCAACAAATAATTTCGGCGAAAACATAGCACAGACTCAGTTTAGACACATTTCTACCCACAAAACAACCGCATCAGTACATTAGAGTAAAGGCATAAAGTTTTTACTTACAGGACATTCATCAGGATACCTACCTTAACGAGGAACCTCTCGAATAAGTAGGGTCCACTGGTGTTGATGCTAAACTCCAGGGTAGGCGACTGTCCAGCAGAGGACCATTCATCACAGGTTGGATTGTAGCAAGTTTACCCGAGGCATTAAACCGATCCATGCCAAATGTTGGCTCAAGATAGTCACCCTACGCAAGCATCCACAGTTCATACCTGCATAATACCCAATCCAGAGTTGCTGCGTTGGACAAGACTCTCGTCGTGTGACGATTAAAGTAGGTGGCCCCCCCAAATAGGGCAGCCCTGGAACCCCCAAGACGCTACCTACTGGATCGTCACTGTCGGCCCCCAGAAACGCCCCAGCAAGCGCCTGTTAGCGACAAGCCCCCTCTAATGAGGTGACCTCACGACACCTCAGGCTGGCCCCAGAAGGCGCACCTCATCGTCCACCTATGCAACCCCATCCATCGAAGCTGCACGGACTGGACAACCTCGCCCCGACAACCACCTGGCATCATACCTACCTTAGCTGTGAACTCTCAGTTCATTCTCCGACTCTGCAAGAAGTGCTTCTTGTTCCTCTCGCCTCTATTTTGTTCCTCGGACGACCCCGTACTGTATTTTCCACACGCCTCATCCGTCACATGCGGCCGGATCCCTCCTTCAGCTTGAGCGCCGCCACCTCCACCTCCCGCTTCCATCTGCTATCACGACTCCACACATCATCGTTCGCAGCTGGTCCCGAACCAGTTTTACGCCTCTGCAACCCTCCCACTCGGATGCCGCATTCTTCTGGTCAACGGCCAGCTTCCCGTTAACCCCAGCTTTTCTTACCGCGGTCTCCTGCCGCGGAGAGGCCGTCCTGGACTCCTCCGGCGAGCCCTCACGCCCCAGTCTCCCCGATCACACCTCCGACCACCCACACACGCCGCAGCTCCCCTCGATCTCTTCTAGCACTGATATCTCTGCCCAAATCCCCACCGTTACAACGGATTATAGCTTCAACGCCCTCCAAGGCGACAATACACACCACCCGAATCGATCCCCAACCGGCATTGCGAATATAGGTTCTTCCGTTGCTGGCCTTGACAGGCTCTCGAGTCCCGTGCCGCCTCAAATCCTCGGACGACGCCCACGATCGCCGTCTTTCGACCCCCTTGTAGACCTCCAGACTGACTCTTGTCTCGAGTCTGAGGGCGTCTACGACGCTATTGCCGAGC
This sequence comes from Fusarium sp. NRRL 66088, assembly GCA_013186415.1. Lineage (NCBI taxonomy): Eukaryota > Fungi > Ascomycota > Sordariomycetes > Hypocreales > Nectriaceae > Fusarium > Fusarium sp. NRRL 66088. The sequence goes on from JABCKD010000317.1 coordinate 67,455, forward strand.
CCCCTTCTAAACGAAGACGAGGCAACGACAGGATGGGCGCGAGTGATACACTTGATCCACACAATGGCGCTTCCCTAGGATTCTCCAACGGCTCGACCGCTCCGCAGTCGGCTTCTACAGGAGTGACTAATGGCCACAAGGCGGCGCTGAACGGTTCGACCAGAGACAAGAACAATGCTGCTGGCAGACCAAGTCAACGACCCCAGACGTACTTTGGTCATGACCGCCAAGAAGTGACCCGGCTGTTGATACAGGCGTTATCCGATATGGGATACCAAGCTGCCGCCGATAATGTGAGCCAGGAGAGTGGCTACGAGCTCGAGAGTCCCACTGTGGCCGGCTTTAGATCTGCCGTGCTCAGCGGCTCATGGCCCGCGGCAGAGGAGTTACTTGCCGGCGCTTCATATGAAGCAGATGGCCAAGGGAATGGGCTCGTTTTGGCGGCCGGTGCTGACCGCAACGCCATGAGGTTCTGGCTAAGGCAACAGAAGTTTCTGGAGCTGTTGGAGCAGAAGGACACTAGCCGGGCTCTCACAGTGCTTCGAGGAGAGTTGACTCCGCTATCACACGACACCGCAAAGCTCCATTTCCTGTCAAGCTTGCTCATGTGCCGTTCTGTTGAGGACCTCATGGTAAGAGCAGAGTGGGATGGGGCTGGTGGCGAGTCTCGAAAGCGATTATTATCGCAGCTTTCCAGTGAGTTGCCCTTCCTAAATATTATTAGACTCTGGCTGACCTGCGCAGAATGTATATCGCCTTCGGTCATGTTGCCCGAGAATCGCCTCGCAGTTCTCCTCGAGCAAGTCAAGCAGAGCCAAATCGATACCTGTTTGTATCATACCGAGGCGTTGTCACCATCACTGTACTCGGATCACCTTTGTGATAAACGAAATTTCCCCACAGAAGTGGCAGTGGAGGTGTCTGATCTCGACGGAGAGATCTGGCAGGTTCAGTTCTCCCATGATGGAACCAGGCTGGCTGCTTGTGGCAGCAGTGACTACGTTATGATATGGAGTGCTAAGACATTCGACGTGCTTAACGTTCTTCGTGGCCACGAGGGTGGTGTTGGAAACATCTCATTCAGCCCGGATGACTCCATGATTGTGTGTTGCTGCAGGGATGGTTATGCTCGGTTATGGAACACCCATGTGAGTAGCTGGAAGAAAGGACCTTCGTTCGCACGGGATGCTAACAGTTGACTTTCTAGACTGGCACCCTCATCAAGAAGTTCAGTCAATTTGAGGAACCCGTCAGTGGCTGTGTCTGGGACCGGAATAACCAGTCGTTTGTTCTGGGAACACTTGACCCCAACTACAGCCTGCGGACCGTGAATGTGCATGGTGACGAAGTGTATGAGTGGGGGAAGAAACATCGTGTCCAGGACATATGCGGATCTCCCGATGGCCGCTGGCTTGTCGCCGTGGACCATCTACAGACAATTCACGTGTACAACGCCCTGACGCGAGAGCTCGAGTTTGACATGGAGCTCAAGGCACTTCTTACGTCGGTTAGCATCAGCGAGGACTCACGGCACCTGCTTGTCAACAAGAGTGATGGAGAGGCGCAACTCATCGACCTCTTCACGCGGAACTCGGTGCAAAAGTTCCTTGGCCACACCGGTGGCCAGTTCCTGATCCGAAGTTCCTTTGGTGGACCGAATGAGAGTTTTGTGTTGAGTGGAAGCGAGGATGGCAATATCCTGATATGGCACAAGAACACGGGCGCTCCGGTTGAACGGCTACCCGGCCATCACCCTCGATGTAATGCTGTGACTTGGAACCCGACAGATCCGTTTGTGCTGGCGTCTTGTGGAGACGACGGCCGACTCAAGATGTGAGTGATATCATCCACGGTCAAGTTGCCACTTGGATATTTGGCTAACAGTGATATGATGCAGTTGGTCAAATAAGACACGCAGTATTGAGCTGCGGTCTCGGTTTAAACGGGATTCAAACGGCTGGAGAGACAACGAAGGAGAAGACTAGGGCTTAGAACTCCTCTTTTTGGAGATCTCGTTCGGAAATGGGGAGTAGCCATGGCTGATCGACTTGGCTTAACGATTCGGCACTTGAAGGAAGTCGGCATGGCATGGCATGGCATGGTAACTAGGTGTTTGAGTAGGTATGTTATTAGAAGGACGAACGGGTACATGGGGTGCTATGGATGGGGGGCGCCGTTTTCGTGCCGACAACGCTGACATCTATTCATCACTCGGGAGAATCAGGGGTTTCTTGTTTCTTGGTTGTTGTTTATGGCGTTGGAGCGATGGGTTGGTTCATGAGACGGGGTTGGTTTTGATCCAGCGTCTCTTTGTCTATGGTAGACTGGCTAGTGCAGAAATCCCACTTTGTTACGTACAGCAGCTCAGAAGCCGAGTTGACGTCGGTTACGTCGAGTGCGGTTCTGTCTCTGGTGAAGTGTGGATGGTCGATGCTGCAAGCCTGGCGTGATTGTGGTGGGCGGCTAAAGTCAAGCCCTGTGTTCTCAGCTGAAAGTGACATTCTCCGTACTGCCGAATATAGCAGGCCGCAGCTCACAATGGCTGGCTGGCTGGTTTGAAAGACGTGTCAGAAGAACAAGACTTGGGTGCTGCATAATTACGGTCAGTTGTTATTGTTGTTGAGGCAACCAACATGATGGTGTGGTGCGGTGGTTGGTGGTGTAGTCTACGGAGTAGGTATGGGTCGCAGAAAAGGCTATGCCGGCAAACCTTGACGGTTCCAAGCGACGGCACAGCAGACAGACAGATAGTCTGGGACAAGGTCGGATGCGAGAAAAGAGACAAGACGAAGTGGAGTGACAGGTCTTTATTGACCCGGCATATTGGATGATGTCTAACAGACACAGCTTGGCGGTTGGCCCACGCGATTGCACACGGCCCATGGTGGTGCGTGTAATGTATCGAGATGCGCTGTGTGTATGATATTGCCCCAAACCATTGGCAATGGTCTTGCTCGACCAGACCAGACCAGACCAAGTCGGTGTGATCCCGGCCGGAGTTCGATCGCATCCTGGACACCGAGGCCGGCCTCACTCAGATCGAGACGAACATGCTAGGGTTGGTTGCCTGGGATCGAGGGAGGTGGTCAACAACCACATAGAGTTTGGCCGTGCCGTGCGTGATATAGAGCGGCCCGCTGCCGACTCTGGTAGGTGGGGATCGTCTCTAAGGAGGTGTGGACTGTGGAGGAGACCTACTGTAGCGAGAAATCTAGAAGCGACTTTGGAAGCGCGCTCTGGGCCAAGGCTCAGTTCAGCATGGCATGGATGGCGCGTACCACTCTTTGTTGCATGGGCAATTCCGGCTGATGCAGAATCCGAGTCTCGACAAGAACTGAGTTGTGACCATTAACCACCCATTGTCAGCTTCTCTTCTCGCAACCAAAGAATGCCATCCGTGATAGGCAGATCCGGAGACGGGCTTGCTTGTGTACCAGAGTCGGTACCTGCATGATCTGATACCATGACAGCACCGGGACCAGGGCCGGCGGGTCATGGCGAGATACAGCACGGGAAGGCACGCCATTTGTGCACAACAGAGATCGAGCATCAGGCCCCTTCGCCCTTGGACCACACCCTCAGAGAGGTTGAAAAGTACAGCTGGTGGAGCGCGAATTGGTTCCGCGCGGTTCCAGATAGTCCAACCCCTAGCCCGTCACGGACCATGATGGTTGAAATGGACAAAGACATTCAGAGAGGCGGTCAAGAACTTGTCGACCAGGGGCTTATTGCGAAGAAAGAGAGCTGCTCCATCGGCCGGGAGCCTCGGAGATGTTGATGTAGCGACGGCTCGCGATAGTCGCGACGGTGGCGAGAACTGGTCATGAAACGGACCGCGCTGCCGTCAGGCTCGGTGTCTGGTGTCTGGTGGAGAGGCTGAGCTGATATGGTATGCACACTTGATGCATCTTGCAGTCTCTATCCAGAAGGATACCAAGTATGTAGAACCTTCCACTGCATCCCTCTTCAGATGACGCCTCATGCAGGGGGTCAGGTCAACCAAGCTTCTTTGTCCAACCTCAGCTCTTCCCTTGACGCTCTGTGCTATTTTCGCCTTGGAATTCCAGCCCTTGCGTCCCGACATGCAAAGACATGGCAGAGTCAACGGCAACGCCATATGTGTGCATGCGTGTGCATACCTAGGCGATGTGTGTGGGTGAGAAGCGACGCTCGTTGGCGATCGTCGATGAGAGATGCCATGCAATGCGACAATTACGTGAATGAACGGGGCCGAGCGAGTGTCTCGGTGGGATTCATCATCAATCGTTCCAGGACCGTGGAGCACGTCGGCCGTCACCGGTCCGTGACTCCAGTCCAATGCATCTGCGATGCAGCCTCTTGTGATACCAAACTTCCAATCGGTGGGAATCTGCGGGGGCGGTTGTGCTGAGACCAGCAGAGTCAAAGAGCAAGCTGTGATGTTTCTTTTCTTTTTCTCCCACAGCGCGTATCTGTACCGTTGTGTTCCGGTTGCAACCAACGAGTGAAACAAGCAGACAAGTTGACAAGGCTGTCCAGTCTGGTCTCGATACTTGTTGAGACTCTTGCCATTGAGCCAACAACTGCCTGTGGTGGACATTGGCCGATACAGGAGGGCCCATGAGAACAGACTTGAGAAAGGGACATATCCTCGGCCCAGCAAACAAGGGACTAGTATTCACCCGTTGTTTCCGTAGATAGTCACCACGTTCCTCCTTTTCCAAAACCCGTGGAGAGTAGTATCAAAGTGTGGGGGGACCAACGGTGACAAGGACCAGAAACCAGACGACATCCCGCTCAAGGATCAGAGTGGTTAATCCTTGCCTTCTTCCTTTGAACCCATGTCGATGTGCCCCGTGCATTATCGAGCCATAGACACTGAGGCCCTCGCCCCTGACGCTAAGAGCTCCACGCACGGAGGACGTGCACCCCGAGGCCTTTTGAAGCATTCATCAGCGATTCATGAGAAGCAAACAAAGGGCCGAAGCTGACGGTATTGCTGACGGGCTGCGAAGAGACCAACCAACCAACTAACCAACCAACCAGTCTTGGCCGGATAAATGACCTCGTGATGATCTCGACGAAGATACCGGCCGAGGACCCGTGAAGCAAAGACCCCTGCAGACCCCAAAGCCTTGACTACCGGGCTGCAAGGAGCCCCTGCTGGGATGACGGGATGGCGGTGGTTGCACAACATGTGCCCGAGCTGAGAGGCGAGAAACAACCATCAAAGAGATCCTTCAGGCAAAATGCGATTCTCCGCGATGGAATGGAAACGTCTCGGTAGTCATTCTCGAGGATTTCCAAGCACCGACGCGTCTTACTGTCGATCAGCGGGAGTTCGAGGAGATGATAACTCCTTCTGGACAGGAACGCATGAGAGAATACGTCAATGTCACCTTGAAATCTTAAAATTCCCCGAGGTTTTCGACATGTCTTGCCCCTTGCAAGACGTCGCCTGAGAACCAGGAACGGCCGCCGAAGGATACCTATGTTGGTGGCCAGTCTTAGGTAGATTACTCCGTAGAGGTGCGGGATCTTCGGCCAGAGACAATGATCGTCGAACTGAGGAGCTTTCCGTGTTAGTGTGGTGTAGTGCAAATGACCTGTCCTGCGCTGCGTGTGGGAGGCCCAGGGTGAGGACGTGTTCGTATTACCTGCCAACGGTAAGTTTATCTTGATCCCATATGCTCTGTGCCGAGTACGTAATTACACCAAACACAGCTGAGCTTGGGTTATTCGTCAAGGTTGTTGATCGAGGAGTCGAATTCCCCAGGGTCAAGTCCGAGGAGGTCAAGTGGTGATATCGTGTTTGCGCTCCTGGGACCTGGATTTTGGCGTCATCACAGGGATATGCATGGACGTCCGTGCTCACCCATGCCCTGTTGGTTCGACAGGTCTGCCCCGAGAGCCTGGTGAGCTCTACAGGCAGGTAAAGGAGAGACAATACTCCGTATCAAGTGCGTAGATATGAATCGGAGAGACATGGAGAAAAGTGCTGGTGCGGGCGTCAGCCGGTTATCAGTAGCATCGCCATTGCTGATTCGCCTGGCAAGTAGATCTTGAAGTTGACGCGGGATGAGCCGGCGCCGCGTGACAAAGGGAATCAGTTGGTGTGTGGTGCTCTCTGTCTTGCTAGTTGCGTGGCGCTGGGGGAGGAATGCCATGTTTATCATGTCCGGCTACAATTTTCCTGGCAGAGCAAGGCCTGCCGTGGCGGTTTTCAAATCCTCACAGAATCTATACCGCCTTTCCGGGTTATTTGATGAGAAGGAAGTTTGGAACATGTATGAGCCAAGGATGTGTAGCGAGCGCATCGTGGTCCACCACCAGGAGGCTATGGCCTGGCTGAGTCGCAACGACGTCGTTTTTTTCGTGTACGTTGACCCCAGCCCAGATCCTTGATCCTGGGGCAGCCATGCTCCGTCCCATGAGGAGCAGGGGCTTGCAAAGCCACGAGCAGAGGCACGGGCATAGACATGGGCACGGGCACAAGCCCGATGATTCTCGCTGGAGGGTCTTCGTCTCCATGATGTCGCCTTCGGAGGGTTTCGTCTGGGAGGGGACCTACAGGGTTGTCAGGGTCGCTGGGTCCTGTCCTGTCGAGTTCTCTCAGTCTGTCATAGGGAAGCGATGAAACCTGCCATGGATGGATCATGGCGCGCACGAGCGGTCTGCTGCTGGTCTGGCGGCCCCCAAGATTGTGTTGGATCCAATAGCCCATAACCTGTCGACCCATGCACCCAAGAGTTGAGACGAAACAGCCAAAACAGCCGACACTAGGGCCAATTCTAGAAATGACAAACGAGAGGGAGCATCAACGGCGGTGACAGAGTTTCATGGCGGCGGCTTCAGTGGCAAAAACGGTCCCCGGAAGAGAGAGAAAAAAGGCTCACCAGGAAGAGTCGGTCGGCTCTTGTTTTGGCGTGGGCTCGTCTCATTGAAAGGAGAACGAGCTTCAGGTCTAATGCGCCTTTTGCAGGGCAATCCTGCTAGGCCAGCGCTGTCTGAGTCGTGTTCCCTGCAGGAAAGTGCAATGGATGGTGGATGGATTGTTGCGGCTGGGAAGGACTTTCCTCTACATGGGGATGTTCCATGGTGTCCCATACCAAGGAGGGAAAGGTAACTGGTACCTGGATCAGTACCTGCCCCCCGTCCCGTCCGTTGACCGGTGCATTCCCACCCGTCCATCCATCCATGGTGGACGATGATGACAGCAGGCATGGACGCAACACGGCACGATGCGCGCCCACTGCGGCAACATGCACATCCATCTCATCTGCAACCAAAAGCTGTGCGTACATACCTACGTAGGTAGGTACTTAGGGGCGGCACGCACTGAAAGCTGCAGCTAGGAGACCCTTTAATATGGAGGGATGGGATATTGTGTTTCCTTTTTCCTCATTCCATTTACCGTACCCCGTACTGATTGATGATGAGAGACATGACGGATCAAGAGTCCGAGTCAGCATCCTGGAACTGCATTGGTATAGCCTCTTGCGCAATGGCCCGAAGAGGAAATCCGGCTTATAGAGCCAACTTCATCTTCAGCTCCGTCTCTAGGTAGGTTACAAGCAAAGATTACCTACGGGCCAACCGTGTGTGGCTTGACAAGCCTAGGATGTGTCTGAGGTTGATTGAGACTCGATTTGAAGCACAGACAGAGAGAAGAGCCGATCTCAATGCTGCTGCTAATTTCGGGAACTCAAACTGTTTGTTTGTTTGCTTGCTTGACTCTAGTATCGGTCTTCTTCATCTACCCGTCCTTCAGCCAGCGCTTTGTCCCCAGAAACCGTCCATCATCGGTGTACCTGAGCTAGGCTGAACCTTGTAGCCAGTACGTGGACGGTCTTTGTCCCTTCCATTTCTGTTCGAGATGTAATTTCGCCTTTTCCCAGCGGGGGCCCTGGGCGGGCAGCTTGTACCTACCTTAGTACCTGCCTTAGCACTTGTCTCCCCTGTCCCCCCTCAAGCCCTCAAGCCCACAAGCCCTCAAGCAACGGTGGGCCCTGGCCGCCCCTAGTGAACCTCGTGCCAGCCCAGTTCTGTCCAATTAGGCAAGAGCCTCGCATCATGGGTCCCCCTCCCCCCTTCGCCTCCCGCATCCGTCCCATCTCCAGCGGCCGGCCAAGGTCGGTTAAACAAAAGAGAAGACCAGCTGCTGCAAGCCAACTCAAACCACCTTCATCGTCATCCATCCTTTTCGCTCGCTCGTTTTTTTCAGGTGTGGTTCTACGTATCTTTTTTTCTTTTTTCTTCTTCTTGCTTTCCTTTTCCGAGACAAGACAAGTCAAGACAAGCTTCGACGGGGAAGTGGGACGTTGGATGGATGGTAGTTTAACTCGCCCGACTTGATCGACTAGCAGCCCGTGTCCGAACAGCTGCCGAATCTTCCATTTTCCGGCCGAGTCCCCTTGAGTCTGCTCTTCGTCGCCACCAACATCATCTTTCGAACCTTTACATACCACGGGCAACGGTTCTTCTTTTTGTTTTTGTTAGGTTGGTGTTTTGGACATAGCCCGGCTTGCGCTGCGTCTTGGGAGTTGCTCGACATCCTTCGCCGTCGACCTCTAGCTCATGGTTGTGTACTCATGATGCGACTGTGATCAAGTCTCTTCTTGACCTCTCGTCGTGCCTCTGCTCGGATTTCTCTATACTACACACCTGCGTCGAGCATTCTCAAGTCGCCGCCCACGATGGAAAACTTGGAGGGGTTGCTCATGGTCCCTCCGGACAGGGGCCAGATCCTTGGTAGAGCTGTCTGGAAGGTTTGTCTCTATCATATGCGCACGTTTGTTTCGCGCCCCTAATCGCCATACCACTCTAGCCGCGATACGTTGTCGTTGGAAGGCGCAACGCCGGAGCCGGCCATCCAGGTAGCCCTAGCTACTCGCAATTAGTCTCCAACAGCCGCAATAATAGCCTTGGGAACAAGTCTCTCTCAAAGCTACCTACCGAAGAATGCTGCATCCTCGTTTACAAGCACAAGGTATGTGACTCCGGAAATGGTTATGGAAATCGCAAGCCAAACCTCCGCTTTATTACCTGGCGCTGTAAACTGACCCCATTGGAATTCAGGACGATGCTGAACCAAGCCAACAATGGCCTATAAACTCTATTACCGACTGCCAGGTCCAGCAGATCGCCCACCGCAAACAGGGTCCTGTCCTTCCCACTCTCGTCATCTCCATCGCCGACAAGGAGAAAAAGCGACGGTCGAGCCGAGCTGCCGGCCTTATATCCTCCAGCAAAGACGCCAACGCAACGACACTCTGGTTCCGGACGCCCACAGACGACCACCACTTGAGCTTACACGAGTGGGCTCGCTTTATTCTCGCCAGAAAGTCTCCCTTGAGCCCAGAGAGTCCAATGTCACCCCAATTTTCGAACCCGTTTTCGTCGAGACCCCGCGATGCATCCGACTACTTCTCGCGGCCGACGAGCGGAAACCAGACTGGTCGTTCCGATACCCGTGGCCTTCAGCATAAGAGCTCTTCCAACACCCAATCGACCGCTACTACTCGAGATCGCCCCCTTACCTTTAGCTCCGAGTCGCCTAGTTTGCGATCTAAACGTAGTGACGTGTCTTCCCCTTCGAGCAGCAACTATCCAATTCAGCAGATGAACTTTCCAATTCCTGGACAGCACTACACTACGGTCCTCCCCACCGACCTGCCATCTCCTGTCACCACGACAGGAGAATATCAAGGAGAGTTTATTGAGGGCTGGACTTCAGCGCAAGGGAGATCATCCACGATGAGCTCGCCTATTCGAGGACGCAGCAGCATTGGCTCGCAGCCGCCTCATCCTTCAACTGCCGCAACTGACTCAAGTTCTCCCCCTGGACCACGCGAGACCATCTTGGACAGGGCCTTTCAGATGCGATGCATCCCTGGGTCTGAACGAGAGGTGCCAGGCGAGGAAAAACTGAGTTCTCTGGCGCGGTTTGATGCGCTTATGCGGGAAGCTGACGAGAAGCGAAAACAGAGGGAAGAAGCTGAACGAGCCCAACAGATGGCCATGCGTAGTGCTTTCGAAGCGTCTGACAGCTCCAGCGAGGAGCAAGATAGTGATTCAGACGACTTGGATGAGGACGCATACGGCGGAGTACCGGAACGACGGGGTCCGGCATTGATACCTCCTACAACGCAACGAGCCCTACAGTTTATCACTGGCCGCCACGAAGCGGCGCCGCCTTCACCATCAGGTCGTCCCCCTGTGACCAGGACACAGATACCGCAATCGCCTCCGTTGCGGCCGCATACAGCGCATGCCAAGAGTCGTCCAACCCCGAGCCAGAGGACCAACAGCACTCCCCAGCTGACTCCTGGCATGGCTAATCTGGAGATATCAACAGGAACCCCTACCAAGGTATCCGATGATGGCGCGATACGGCCGAATGCAGACAAGCGTCTGTCCACTTCGAGCACCGCTACCAAAAGGTTGAGTTTCACCGAGTTCACCAAGAGGCTATCGAGCACCAGCAGCTTACTGCTCGTCCAGACGAACGCTAGTGGGGGGAGTTCCCGGGGAAGCAGCGAGATCGACAGCCAGCCCTCGTCCCTACCCCGTGGGACGCTGAACCCGCGAGGGACAGGACCACCTCCTCGAGACCGAGACAGAGACGCGGATGATTATGGAGGGAGATGTCGATGGCGCAATAGTGTCGGCGTTATCGGGAAGGACGGCACCTTTATCTAGACTCACCGGAAAGAGAAGTCAAGGGCAACACTAGTTTTCTGGCTCTCCTCTCATCTGCTGCCATGGCCATCACGAGACCTTGGCACAGAAGACGAGGCGAGGGCTTATTGTTTACTTATCTATCGTGCCACGGCACGCAAGGGGAGGCACGGATGTTATTTTTTGGGCGGCTTTGCATGCTTTTTTGTACGATTTTGATACCAGATGATGGCATCGTCACGACTCTTACGATGAAGTGGGAGAGGAGGAGGAGGGGGGTCCGTTTAGGGACACGGTCCCCAGGCGTTTCTTGTCGACGGACGACTACTTTTGTCTCTGTTAGCATCACTCGGTGTTTTTGGGTATTTCCTTTTTTTGGCGGTCATGATGTGGCATGTGACGATGATGCACGCGGATTCTCACACGAAAGGGGTTTACCATCCCATATGCTTCAGCTATGTATGTATCGACGCATGTCTATGATGGTGGACGATAGGATGGCGAGAGACGTTGCATTTGAGGCACAGAGGCCCTATCTCATGCTGTATGATAATAGGCACACGAATGAATATTCAATGCCCTAACTAATCAATCCAATGAATGCCACATTGAAAAGATCAAGGCTTGATGTATGTATGATTGTACTTGTTCTGAAGGTGACACAAACTCGGTATTTAGCTACCCAGGCTCTATGGCTATGCAGGCAAATCTTGGTCGAGTTTCCCTCAACTTTTATTATCGTCTAGTAATTCCAGACGCTGTGTCCTTTCTTCATCTGTCGTAAAATCGACTGTATCCGTAACCACCCTGGATCCTGATATTCCTCATAAAATCCTGCCTTGAGTCCTCTTCGCGCTGTTTTAATCCCATCTTGTATTGTCCATCTTCATCTTACACCTCATCATGCCGTTCGAAGCCCCCAAATCTTTCCGTGACTTATCGGATGTACTGGGCGATGGCGGCCTGCTCTTCGGGACCCAGTCGCTGGGTGATGAATCCCTCGACAGCACCTCCATGTCGCTGATTCGCGGCGATCATGTACTCGTGCACCCACTTGGCAACGTCCTGAACCTCTGGGAAGTCGTCACGGACGTGAGCCTTGCAAGTGTTGAGTGCTGTGAACGACATGCCAAAGCCAATGTCATCCACGTCCGCCTCGGCAACAATTTCGTCACCCGTGCCAGCAGCCACGGTGGGAGGGTTGGCGAGGAGTGTGAGGAGAATACGGCATGTGTTAGCCCAGCCCTTCATGAACTTCTGTGCGAATGCCTGCGAGTCGCACAGGGTCTTGGTCAGGGACACAACAGCAACCTTGCGGTCGACAGGGCGAGCGAGCTTCTGCGTCTCGGCCAGCACGAAAACCGGGTAGACCTTGGTGAAGACGCCCTCCTCGACCGAGTCGGACTGCTTGATAAAGTAATCAGCGCCGTAGCCCACCTCCAGACGGGCAGCAACGAGGTGGTAGAATCGCACAAAGCGCAGCTTGAAAGAGTCGGCCGGGTTTCCTTGAAGCTTGGTGTAAACCAGGCGGAGAATGGTGCCAAAGTATTGGTCCACAACAGAGCTACGAAGATGTGTTAGCCTTCCTAGTTCAATCAGGGATAGGAGGGCACTTACGGCTCAAAGGTCTTGACGATGGAGTCGAGGATATCGAAAGCGAGCAGCTCCGACTTCTTACCGCTCAGAAGCTTCTGGAAAATGCCCAGGACGGGCTCAAGCTGGTTCTCGGCAATGATAGCCTGAGAGGCGCGAGGGATAACGGCAGACAGTAGACGAGTGCATGCGGGAACATTGCCTCGTGTCTCCCACAAGGTAGGGTTGAGCAGGGGGCCGAGAAGAGCCTTGTAGTTGTCCGAGATGGTCTCGGATGGGCTCGACTCGAGCAGCTGAGCCAAAACCTGGAAGACATATTGCATGAATTCTGGATAGCGTGTTAGTAAAAGACACTTGTGCTCAAGCCACATTACTTACCCGTGACATCCTCAACCAGGATCTGGTGGAAGGGTCCCCACAGCTTCTCGTTGAAGAGAGCGGCATTGGTGGCTGCGCAGTATCGGACGAGAGCACCGATTGCCTCGAAGTGGTAGTAGTAGAAGCGAGGGTTACTCGGGTTCTGCTTCATGACATTGGTGATGAGAATGAGGTGAGTGAGCACATTCTCCAGCAAGGGGACAGCACCATCCTTGATGACAATGAGGATTCTCATGACGCATCGCATCAAGAACTCGTTCTCCTGCAACTTGGCAGGGCTCGACTCCTTCTCAATGAGCTTGAACAGGTGGCCGAGGAGGTCCTTGGCGAAGGGCTCAATGTCAGCGCGAGGGAACATGGCGTTGCCAGCGTCGTCGGCGAGGAACAGAACACGCTCAATGGCAATGGCAGCATAGGAATAGACGACGTAGTTGTCCGAGTTCAGGTTCTGGATCAGAGGGCCAAGAGCAACTGTCCACTGCTCCTTGGACAGCTGGCTGCGGAACGTGTAAAGGTACTTGATGGCATCCACCTTTGAGATGGGCTCAACTCCCTCGGAGTTGATGAGATCCTGGGCAATGTGCTGCTCAAAAAACTCAACGACGTTGACAAGGGGGTTAACGGTCTTGACACCTTGAGCGGCGGTGACGGCGCCCTTGGCAGCAACGGATAGGAAGAGGTAGATGGCGGTGTCCTTGGCCTTCCAATCCGACTTGCCCTGGGCAAGATAGTGGTTGATATACTTGGACACCACCGTGGTGACGGGGGCCTCGAAGCGCTCCTGAAGCTTTCGCAGGAAGTCGGTAGCAGATCGTCGTCTCGAATCCGTATCTGAACCCTCAAGATCCCTTCGAATAAATTCGATGGGCTCATCCTCAAAAAGCTCGATGTCAGACTCGCGCAGTGCCACGTTGGGCAGGATAACCTTTTCCACAATCTGGGTCAAGACATCCTCGTTGTTGAAGATTCCGGAATGCTCCTTTGTGGAGGCGACAGCGGTCAAAAAGTGTAGAGCCTTGCTGACAACAATGTCGTGCTTCGTCTCGGTACCAGTCGACGACAAGAGGTTCCAGGCCTTCTCAATAAAGGGCTGGCAGTACTTGGAAAAGTCCTCATCAAACTTGACAGTGTAAAGCTCGAGGACCTCGCAGATGTCAGCCTTGACGGTGTCTGCTATGCTCGTCTCGGTTTCGTCGTCGGTCTCAAGGAGTGGGTTGGAGTATGTGAGGTACTTGTGCAGCAGTTCGGAAATGCTGGCGAGGTTCTCCTCGAAGATAGGAGGGAGATCGTGGCAGGACATATCATAGAGAATCTTGATCTGCAGGTCGAGGGCCTCAAACCAGCCTTGCAGAACGTCCTTCTTGTCGCTGTTCTCGCTGATCTTCTTGTCGGTTGTCTAGAGAAGACGGGGGTCAGCAGATTTGCATGCAGTAGGTGAATCGTACTCGACTTACCACTAGAAGCTGAACGAAGGCTTGTCCAAATGTACTAATGACATGGTTGATCTCCATGTAGAGCTCGTCAGTGCGGAACAATGGTCGCCATCGGACAAAGATGGAGTGTGCGACTTCGAGAACGCCAACGTTGACCTTGGGGTCTGTGGCAGAGAACCGGCTGACAAGTTCCTACGTAGAGAATGCGTTAACACCACGGCCATAGCAAAGGAAGGAACTGTAGAGGAAATTACCTGAGTGAGGGTATCCCATCGCCTCCAAAAGTCAGAGTCTGCGATAACGCTAATAGCGTCGCCAAGCTGGGCCTGGATGTTGGCAGGTGATGAAATCATGAGGCCGATTAGGCGCTCCTTGATGATTTGAACCTCATCTTGAGGCAGCTTGTAGTTTCCCTCCTCGTCCTATACAAACAATCGAGTTCAGTTCTCTGCGCATCGGCGGATGAGGTTTGTGTCCAGACGCACCACATAATTTGTTCTGATGAAGTTCTTGAAGGCGAGGGCGGCAGCAAGTCGGGTCTTGGAGGGTATAGAGTCGGAGTTGACAATGTTGAGGAGGCTGAGAGAGTATTGGGGCTTGGTTGCTTCCTGCTTGAGGGCCGTCTCGGCTGTTGGTGACGATTGTTTGTTAGCATTGGAAATCGCGGGGCAACGACGAGGTGGGACAGGCAACGGAGAGTTTACCTTTGCGGTGCTGAGACGGATCGAGGGTTGCATCAAGCAGCTGGGCGATGTGACCAATGTCGGCCGCCATGATGAGAGATGGTATGGAGAAGGGCTTATAAGGAGAAGGACAGGGAAGGGGAAGCGAAGAGGCGGTGGTGATGGTGGAGGAAGAAGATGTTTGGTTTTGGCTTGCACTGGAGGTTGCAAGCTGCGTTGTTGGCAAGCAGAAAGAGACGACTTGTATTTTTTTCTGGTGACAGCCCCAGAGGCGGTATGCTGGGGCAACCAATAAGAAGCCTCAAAACAACTAGCCTTTAATGAGCTCCGGACCCTAAATGCGCTAAACAGCTCGGGTTTGGGGCGGCCTTCAGTTGCTGTTAGCGGGCCCGTTGCCCTGAAGGCAACCGGAGTTCAGGTCGGGTGCTCAAGTGGGGCTCCATGACCGTGAATGGGTGTCTCGATGACTGGAAGTTGAAGCTTTCGCTACAAGTAGTAATTGGCTTTGCCCCTTGCCCGTATCGGATCCATCTATACTGCGCGGATGCACATTTTTATGAATGGACGTTGATATCCTTCATTCAATTACGGTTCACAGTTAAAGATAGGCGCCCTGGGGCTTTGAGGCATTCGAGTCTTGGCATTGCTCCATGCCTACATAGATAAATAGGCGGTCAGGGTTGTTGAAGTGGGCTGTTGGCAATAAACGTTGAGTGTGAACTTGAGCTCGAATTGAGTTTTAGCAAGCCCGGGACCAGCTTGGACAAGATAGGTATGTAGAGTAGGTACCTAGGAAAAGCTTGAATTGTCATAGACATCCATTGATAACTCACTGTCCAGAGACTTGGCTTTCCAGGCAAGCAAATCATGGCCATTCCACTTGCAAGTCTCAATTCATGGTTGAAAGAGGGTACAGATATCGGCAGAAGTCTCCAATAAACTCGAGCATATTCCGTAGATGTCCTCTTATTCACCCAGCCATACTACTAGTTGTCTCAGCATGACCTGGCTATGATGCAGATGACTTTCGGACATTACCTTGGCACATTGAAAATCGCTGCGTTTCACTGAATGATTTCGAATGAGAGCAGACGAATAGACTGTCGGGTCTCGGCTCTGGCAGATCTATCAAACAAAACTCTGTCATTCCTTCAGTCGCCCACCTAGAACGAAAACAGCCCAGAGTACAACCCTACTGGATCTCTCGCAACCGATCAACCCAAGACTGCAGGTACGCTGTGGCTGAGATGCTCTGCTCCGGCATAAGGGTCCCTCATGTCCCGGGATTGGCGTGATTGGCTCTGGTACCTTACTTCCACAGTTTAGGAGCTACAGGTGAGATCCCTGAACTGTTCGCGTGCTCTCACCCCAAACGGCCACTGAGAAGCCATCCAGCAGCCACTAGGCGGCGCGAGGCGCGGCAGACCGGCCCGCGATTGGCCCGTCGCACGGCCCTCTGGGAACTGGACGAAGGAGGAAGTGACCTCCCACTCCACTCGCACGGGGAGCTGGCACTGTTGGATGGCTGGCTGGTAGGGCGGTACATCGGCTGAAGTACCCTCGTCTGATCGGCGAGCCCTGCAGCTACCTCTGCCCATTGTCAATTGCAGGTCGTGTCAGAGTCTGCCGCACCGCACCGCACCGCACCTCATCCTCCTTCCAGACCTCAGGTGCTCGCCCGTGCCCGGCGCAAACTCTCCTCCCATCCTGAACCTTTCATCAAACTCCAGCCTCTTTTGATTCCCTTCCCTTTGTCATCTACCAGCCTCAAGGCGCCTCGAATCTCACTCTCGATGACTGATCGACTCTTACGCTAGTCCGCGCACCCCAGTTGCTTTCACTGCCTCCTCCGGC
Source organism: Fusarium sp. NRRL 66088 (assembly GCA_013186415.1). NCBI lineage: Eukaryota > Fungi > Ascomycota > Sordariomycetes > Hypocreales > Nectriaceae > Fusarium > Fusarium sp. NRRL 66088. The sequence goes on from JABCKD010000317.1 coordinate 84,055, forward strand.
CTTCCGCTTTCTTGTCCCGCCGACCTGCCCGCCCGCTCGCTTCCGCCCCGCCGTGGTGCCATACCGGGCCTCCGTCCACCTCCGCGCCATCGCTTTCGTCGATTTCAACACCACACCTGCGCAAGGCTGCGACGTCATCCACGATCTCGTCTCGTCTCTCCGCCCTTTAATGACCACATCCTCTTCTATAACCCTTCACAAGCTTTCACAGGCCCCGTGTAGGCCTAGGTAGCACATGTTTCGCCGGTGAGACTCGTCTGCGCTGCCTGCCCATCTTGCACCTGCATACGACATCCGAGACACCGTACCGTCCGTCGCACCCAGAACACAGGCTCTGGAGGCGCCAGATCTAAGCTATCTTGATACTGGTGACCTTGTTGACCTTATCATCTCGGCCGAAACTCTGCCCGCACCTGCCTCGCCCCATGTTCCTCGTCCATTGTCTTGATTCCTGATTTATACCGACCGACCTGCCTTGCCGATGACGACGACCCTAGCACACGGACGTCCGTTCTTCTGCTAACATGCTGCGCCGTCTAGCCTCTCTTAGCCATCCAAACCCCGAGGAGACTTCACAAGAGCACATGTCACCGCAGCCAGGAGATGGTCCACCGTCACCAGATACGTCCCGTCAGGGTGGCCTTGCCCACGTCCTGCGGGGCCTGACAAGCTCAAAACTCTCCAAGTCATCGCCATCAATAGCTTCGCCTTCATCCTCTACCGCTTTGCCGACCGCCGAGTTCGTTCATGCCCCTCTCACGAATCTGCCTGTCCAACAGCCCCGAGGCTTGTCTGCAAGCCACATGGAGTCCTTCGAGCTCCTCAAGAACGGCTCTCCCAATGAGCGTATCGCTGCTGCCAACTCTTTGAAATATGCCATTGCTGAGTACCCTCTGAACCCCGTTTTGGATATATGGGATGCCGCAAAGGACCTCATCGATCCAGCAAAGCCCACCGCGGCTCGGGCAGCTGGTTGGGAGCTTCTGACAGAGTGTGTCAAGCATGATGCCTCTTCAGATCTTGAGCGGCAGGAGTACTTTGCAACCTTGACGGCTCCTGCAAATGCTGAAGATTTCCATCTGCAGTTGGCAGCTCTTGTAGACCTGACCCGCCGAGGCCGCGTTTTGACCGGATTTGATTACCAGCTGGTCCCCCTGCTGACTAGTTGGCTTTGGGAATCCTACAATGTGGTCCGCGCGGCTCGGAGAAGGGCGTCTCGGACTCCCAAGGGCTCTGCTAGGAGCCGTGCGGCGGTTTCTGGCGAAGAAAAGAATCTCGCTCAGTTATTCAGCTTTCTTATCGATGTGATCAAGTTCAGCTTCAACAATGCCGATGAACCCGCTGTGGCTGGTTTGGTCGATCGTTTGATGGCAATCTGCATGAGCACCAGCGTGGAAGATGACCTTAAGTCGAGCATCGCAGTTGTCGACGCTATCGTGACTTTTGGATCCATTCCAGATGAGAAGCTCAAAGGTTGTATCCATGTGCTGAGCTCCATCTATTGCATCGTGGGAAGCCTGCAAAACCACTCGTGGCATACATTGTCCAATCTGCTAAAAAGTCACAATGGCCAGGCAACCGTCCGTATCCTCCTCGACATCTTGCGAAACAACCCTGGTGATGCAAAACAGGAGAAAGATCTCAATCGAGAGATACGTGGCGCCTTGGCCGTGCTACAGAAGCTCATGACCAAAACCCCTGAACAAGGCTATCCGGCCGTTCCCTTTGCCTTGCTTGTTGATGGTCTGACAACCATTGTGAAGTCCGCGACATCTATCAAGACCTTGACTGCAATTCTACAACTTGTCAACGGTCTGTTCGACGATGGAGAGGGTCAAATACATCGCCTTATTATTGACGAGGATTGGTCGGCGATCCTTGAGGCCGCCGCGGATTGTTCGAAACGAGTCACTCTCGAACCCCATGAGATAGACAGACTTCGCAACAACAGCAGAGACGAGAAGCCTGAAGAGGGTCTAATACGGGAACTCATCCTTCTCATCAAGCGGCTCGATGTTCTCATCAATCAGAAATCTGGTCACTTCGTTCCCAGACCAACGGTCGTCACATTTCTTACTGAAGTTCATCAGTATCTTCCTGATGCAACTGCTTCCTCAGTTCTCGACTACTTCCAGCAATTCAGGTGCTGTTCCCCCTCGGACCTGCAGTGGGAAGACAATCTAGTTTTGGTCTTGAAGGGTTTCTTTGGAAATCGCGAACGGTCCTCTCAAATCCGACTTCGGGCTCTCGAGACCATCATGGATGCGTATGAGGTTGTGGATTTGGTTGGCGACGACCCTGAGCAGAGTTTTATTCCTCACCTTGCCAAAAGTGTCCTGCAAGATGTGGCCGAAGAGACGGATGTCCTGGTGCTCGAGGGCATCGTATCCCTGATGGTTTCGGTCGCGGCATCCTGTGATATGGAGCTGTTCGAATACATTATCGACGCGTTACGAGGCATCGTTATTGGTGATCGACTCAAGTCTCCGATCTCGTCCACGGCTTCTCCCAACCCCTTGGCTCAACCTTCTCCCGACGATGCTGGGCCGCCAGAACAATCTCCCTCGAACGTTGTGGCAAAGGGATATGTCAAAATGTTCGTGCAAACAATGGACATGGACAGTGGGAAGAGCACAAGACTATATCATGCTCTGGTCAACATCGCCAAGTCAAGCCACTGCGACGCAGATGCGCGGCTGACAGTCATGAAGCTACTGTTCCGTTTGCGTGCCGACTGGGCGAATCGCATCTACATTACGAGGGTCCTCGAGACTAACTTTCTCGCTCCCTCTATGTGCCGAACACCAGAGACCCTTGCGAAGAAGCAAGCCGAGGAAGCGGCCCAAGCAATGCGGCTCCTCAGAGGTGACCACGGAGGAGTATCACGAGGCTCTCGTGGTATCTCTTTCAGCCAAGGACAAGCTCATGAAAGAGGCCTTCCCATTCGTTCCGCTAGCGTCGCCACTGCAAGCGTTCCAAGGAGCAGCGCGGGTCGGTACCACCAAATATGGAGCCTCCCAGACCCCGAGGCTCTGCCTGACTCTGCCACGGGCACCATCAGCCCGGTCTTGGTTTCTCACCCGCCAGAATTGGAGGTGGATGAATCAACGGAAAAGTCTGAGAAGGAGGATGGCGATACTGGGACTTGTGTTATCAACATTTCGACCTGGCTTGAGGCTGTTATTACTCTCTTGCATGGGTGTGACTGGGAGGTGTACAGCTTCATTCTTGTTCACCTGCCGTCTCAACTGAGCAACCACGCCATCTTCTGTGACACTATTCCCCAAATCCAGGAGCTTCGAAGGCTCATCTGTGAGCAGATTCGGACAAATTCGTTTCAAGAGCCACCAAATGCGTCGGGCTTAAGACGTGCGGACGTGGCTATCTGTCTCTTCCACAGCCTGACCATGATTCTCAGCTACCATGATCACTTCCAGAAGGGAGACGAGGATGAGATTGTCAAGACGTTTGTCCATGGCATTGCTACCTGGGAGCGAAGTGCCAAATGCTGTATCCATGCCCTGTCTATATGTTGCCACGAGCTGCCTCTTTCGACGAGCAAATCACTTGTGCAGCTTCTTGCCAAGATGTCGACCATCATCACTCAACCGCACGTCTCGATTCACATTCTTGAGTTTCTGGCCTGTCTCAGCCGTCTACACAACGTGTATGTCAACTTCAGGGAAGAGGAGTACAAGATTGTGTTCGGCATCTGTATCCGATATCTACAATCGGTAAGAGACAAGAAGGATTCCAACAGGAGCAGCCACACGAGCGAGCCATCCACGCCGGCCTCGTCTGACTCGGTGCACCCAAGCGCGACGGACGACCTGCCGCAATATGTGTATGCCCTGGCATACCATGTTATCCTATTCTGGTTCCTGGCCCTCAAGCTTCCTGATCGAGCAAATATGGTGGGTTGGCTGGTTCGAAACATGTACAGCGACGCAGAAGAGGGACATGCCGATAACGAACAGGCGCTCACCTCGATCGACTTCATGCAGAGGGTCACATACGCCGACATTGAAGAGTCTTCGCCGGACCCTCTTTTCACTGAGGCTCGATTCGGTGAGATTATCAAGAAGAACTGGCTGGTAGGGTATAGCATCGTCACGGTGATGCAGGCCACGACCACGGGCTGGGCACAGATCGTGAAGAGACAGCCATCTGGTACCTCTGTCTTTACTGTTCGAGAAGCGTTTGATCCACCGCCTCCTCATCAGACGGAAAGTTATGTCGACGTTAGCAGAGAGGGCCAGCCATCAACCAACACAATCTTGCCCAGCCACCTGCTCGTTCAGCTCATGTCATCGGTCCCTCAAGGCCACGATCTAGCGCGGCCCATCCCGCTCCCCGACGATGACGTTGTTGATAGAGCTATTCGAGTCTTTGATCGAAGCTCTACTGTGGATGGTCACAAGGTTGGAGTCATTTACATCGGAGAAGGCCAGACGGACGAAGTCGAGATCCTTGCCAACGTGTCTGGAAGCAGCGACTACGTTGAGTTCCTGAACAACCTAGGAACGTTGACGAAGCTCAAGGGGGCCACGTTCAATACTCATGGCCTTGACCGTGAATTCGATTCCGATGGTCAGTACACATTCTGCTGGCGCGATCGCGTTACCGAGATTGTATTCCATGTTACAACGCAGATGCCTACCAACCTGGAACATGACCCACGATGCACTCTCAAGAAGCGCCATATCGGTAACGATTTCGTCAATATCGTCTTCAACGATTCCGGAGCGCCTTTCAAGTTCGACACGTTCCCCGGTGACTTTAACTTTGTCCACATCGTCATCACGCCTGCGTCGCGAGCGTCGTTCATTGCTGCCAGGGACACGTCCAAGCATAGCCAACCTTTCTATCGTGTGCAGGTCATGAGCAAGCCAGGGTTCCCCGAAATCTCGCCTGCCTCTGAGATGAAGATGGTTTCTCTCAAGGCGTTGCCTGGCTTGATTCGTCTGCTTGCACTTAATGCTTCTGTCTTCTCGCATGTCTGGGCAAACCGCGAGGGTGGAGAACATGTGAGCTCGTGGAGGAGCCGTCTTCGTGCCATCAAGCGACTGCGCGAGAAGCACGCGACCTCAAAGTCGGGGCAGCTGACACCTTCAGCCTCGCAGAACTCGTCGCTGGGAAGTCCAACACCACTACACCAACAACAACAACTGCTGCAACAACAGGCCGAGGCCTCTTCACGGCCGGCTAGCACTGTCCGGGATAGCTTCACCAGTCTACGCCGTACCAGTGTTGCAACCTTCTTCACGAGCACAAGCGAGCAGACCTCCCACCGGTCGTCAATGCTTTCATCATCAACTACAACCAACGACACGGAGATTGGCACCCTTCATGGACAGGATTCTATTGTTGACACGGTCGACTTTTCAAAATGGGCTTAAGCGAGCAAACATTCACCAAGGATAATCGAAGAATGAAAGAGCGGGAAACAAGGATATAAAAAAAAGGAGTGTAGTGTGTATGATGACGATGATGGAGTCTATTTGATCCCTGTTCAAGGTGTGGGAGGCGTCTATCTATATGAGGGAATCACGGATACAAAAAGTTCTTGCTTTGGGTTTTTGATCATGCCATTTGTTTGTTTGTTTGTTTATTCATTATCGTGCTCTGTCCAAAGTTTGGCTGTCTGCGTATATTTTGTTTCTCTTCCCCTTTCTTCTCAACAGCTTTCTGGCTTGAAATACCCTTGATCCGCGTCGCATCGCATCCTGCTGCTCTGGACATTGGATGGAAGGATGGATGGATGGATGGATCACTTGACTTGACTTGGCTTACTTTGTTTACGAGATCGAGATCGAGATCGAAATCTTGGTTGTTGTGTCGGTGAGGCGGCTACATGATTGATTACACTGCAAAGACAAAAACAAATGGCACTTCTGAGGACCTCGCGGTCCGGCAATTTCCCCTCCTCGGACTTAACATATTTTTTCAAGTGTCTTTCGTCCGTTAGTGAAGTGCATGGCATGGATGGGGGTGTCCGGCCTAATCAGCCGATGAAAAACCTGTCATTTCCTGCCTCTTCTTTTCTGTGTGACGCAGGCAGGAGGGAAGCGAAGCTGTCGTGTAACCTGCATCCAGCGCGCTTTGGATATTGAACCTGGCGGGTCCGTCTGACCGGCGCTCACTCGCCTCGCTCTCTCGTCTATCGGCGCTTCGTCCGTGTCCGCTTGTCGGACCGGGTACTCGGGGCTCAAGCTCAGTGACCGACCTCGTGCTCTCTCTCCCTCATCAAACCCCCTGCCGCCAATCCCGACTACTGAATCGTGGCAGCGGTCCGCCTACCCACAGGTGGCCCGGGGCTGATTTGTCCGCGTAGCTGGGGACGGCATGGGATGGAGGTCCATTGATAACGCAGCAAGCCATGGTTACACAGCTGCGGCGTCTGCGGAATCCACCGGATGAGTGCCCAGCCAGGGAAAAAAACAGGATTGATTGCTTGCACCCAATCGAAAACATGGTCAGCCGGCTCACAGTCATGGTGACACAAAGGGAAAAAAGGGAGGGCATCTCTTTGGGGACACGACTCTCAACAAGGAAAGTCGTAGAGCCGCGAATCAGAACCTGGGCCGCGGTTGTCTCGACTGGCAGGCAATCCTGCAGAGACAAAAACAAACGTGGGGGCTTTGGGAGAGACATCGAGGTCGATCACACTTGGCGTCTATTGCCATCCATCGTGGACTTCTGAAACTCGAGTGGCTAGTTCAAGAAGGGGGCTGAACCAGCTGCAAGCAACAGAAGAGTTGCGGGTACGGACAGTGAGTGTATCGAGGAGCTGTTTGGTGTTTGAAGTTGAGTAGGTATGACTATCGAAATAACGGCATGGCAGCACACCGAGCTACGACATGACCAGTCGGAGGCAAAAGCGACCCGAGAACGAGTTGTGTGTGTTATGTGATGTGGTGCGGTATGGTGCGGTATGGTAGGTGGTATAAAACCCAACGGGCTGCCGAAATAAGACCCGGGATGACGGTTGCAAACAACGGACTGCGGCCATTCATCGCATGGCCAACTCGTGGATGCGAGTTTCGACCCAATCCTAGAGGACCAATATGACCTGTCAGCCAGCCATGCAGCGTGCCGCAGCGGGCTAAATCTCTGGACCGTCTAGACCGATAGATCCGTCAATGAGTTTGCTAAATCCGGTAATCCTCCCATGACTGCGGTGCCGCAAGGTGAACGACGAGGGATTCCCCGCATGGCGGGGACAGTTGGACAATCCCAGGAGCAAATCAGCAGACCGAGCCAGTTTCCCTTCCTTGGCTTCGACCCTCAAGTCAAGCCAGGTCTGCCAGGCCTAGGACCAGGGTTGCTTCAGTAACACAACACGGTGGCGTGCTGTCAAGCCTGTCTGCTGTCTTCTGTCTGCCCGTCTGTCTTGTCTCGTCCTGCTTGTCTCCCTTCGTCTCTCGTGAGGCGAGCTGAATACCACTTTGTCAGCTCCACGTCAACAGACCAGTGTCTCGAAAGGGTTGCGATCTTCATGACCTTTCTTCTGCCTGTCTGCGGTTCCGGGCAGGCTGTCCAAGGACAGAACCGCACGTCGTCGCTTGCAGACGCGCGCAGGTTGGGGATTGATTGCGTATGCATGATCCAGAAAAAAAGAGGGCCCGGGCATATTCAAGTCTCTTGTCACTGAGGACAGGAGGCGGGCGTAGTGGACAAGCAGACAGGTGGACGGGCGGAAGAAAAAGACATGCCCAACAAGAGAGCCGTCGCTTACAAGCAGAGAGATGAACCGAAAGTTGCTTAGAGAAGTGTTGGCTTAGAACTGAAACTCGGACTTGAGCTCGACGGCGTCCTGCCTCAAATTCCTCCTAGCTTCCAGTGAGAGTCGCCTTCCATCAGATGAGGGCAGCGCCCTATCCCATTTCCTCATCTCATCATTGAAGCGGTCAGTTAGAAGCAAACCGCTCGAGTAGGAGCTTGCGAGCAGTGGCTGGCTGAGAGTGCTTGCTGCCATTGCTTGTTGCGCAGCTTAGATCTTACGCCAGACTTCTTTGTACTCTGCCCATTTCCGAAACCCTGTAGAGTATCATTGTCAGCTATCCTGCAACTCTCACCTCAGATGTTGCTCCTTACCAAGAGATGTCAAGACGGTCTCGTCAGATTTGATTCCATCTACAAACATGCCCACCATTCCCCTTTCGGTGAGTGATTGGCGACATGCCAGAAGCAATCTGATCATGACAGAGTCCCGCCGGTTCACCATGTCCGGATCGTCCTCTGGTCTCTGGTCAGCATAGGATACTTGCATCGTGGCAGTATAACTTGCCTTTTATGCAAATGCATGAGACACCTCCGATATCTTGCCCTACTGCAGCCGGCCATGGGATATCCGCAGCACATGGGCTGCCGTTGTTAGGGAAGTATGTTATGGCGGCCGCGACCAAATTGTCCCCTTCAAGCCCAACGATGACATCGCTCAGATGACAGCTGTCTATTGTCTTGGCGTACTGGTCGTACCACCCAAATCCAAACTTCCTCTCTGACTCCCTATTCGCCATACCGATGATATGATGGGCGTCTGGAAGCTGGCATGGCCTGAACGATAAACCCGCAGAAGCTAGGTCGGGCACTGGCGAGTCCGCAAACCTCAGGGACCAGTCGGACACGGGTCGGCCTTTCCCAGGCGTAAGCTCGTTTAGTTTCCATCCTCGATTCTCAAACCACTCGCTGTTGCTCACGGGGTCAGGTAAGCCGTAAAGTAATCGTGGGAATGTGCTTCCAATCTGAATTCGACCGACGCCTCGGATCTTGTTGAGTTTGCTGAGAACTTCGTCGTGAAGCATGCGCCCGATTCCTCGACCTCGAAAGTCCTGGTGGGCAATAATGGCGGCAATCGACCCGATAAGTCGGTCGCCGCTGCTATCCGCAAAGGTGGTGAATGTTGCGCAAAATCCGACAATTCTCCCACTGCTGGGTTCCCGAACGATGTGGTGCATGGCGTACCCGTCGCGCTTCAATAGCGAACCAAGAACGGTGCGACTGAGGTGAAATTTTGGCGGCAGGGCCGCTAACCACAACATGTGCACTTCTGGAAGATCTCTGTCGTAGTTCCAAGGTTGGATTGGCCACAGTGCTTGGGGCTCAGGATCGATGTCCATTGTCGGCCCTGTCGTACTTGTCAAGAGGCCCGCAATAGTTTCCAGTTCTGCTGCAGAATATCCAGGGCATTGCAACACTGTCTGAAATCCGATTTCGTGAATCCGATTGTGTCCATCTTCGGGAAGTTGACAGCACGCCACAAGGGCTGTTGGGCGATCCTCACACACTTCTTGAACTGTTCCAGCCACTTCTAGCTGGAAAGCACCCTCGTCAGAGGAAAAGCCAGCGAGCACGAATATGACGACCCTGGCCCGTTTGATGAATGCCACATGAGTGCCCGTAATGCCGCGGTCTTTGACATATGGTACATGGCGAATCCATGGGTGTCTCCGCGCAAGTGCCCGTCCAAGGAGCTCGAATGGATCGCTCGTGCTGGTTAGATTCGTGTTGAGAGGAACAACGGCCGGAGTCAGCAGCAGAACCAGTTCCTCGTCAGCTAAAATCTTTTGAATGGGCACCAGATCCTGGTGATCCCAGAGCAAAGCAGCCGACGAGGTCTGGCTTCGTGAACTTGAACTCGACATCGTCTGTGGCTGTATTCGGTTTGGCGATTTACATGGCCGGTTCAAACTGCAAGCTGCCGACAACAATGGCTCCCTCGACTGCCCGGGTTCCTCACAAACCCCGAACCTCTTTGATGAAGAAACCGGGTTGCTAGCGTCTCAAGGGGGCCAGGCGTGTTGAAGCGATATCGAGCGCGGTGGCAAGGTCGTGCACTTGACTCCAAATCCAGATCCAGGTCTCGCAACTTGAGGAAGGGCCTCCGAAAACGGTGTCTGGCGGATGGAGAGCGGCGGCGAAGCTCGCGTAAACTGGAAAAGACGTCTAAGTGGAGACGGTTCACTGAAGGGGTGAACGAGAAGCTGCTGCCCGGGGAGTTGAAACTGGGCGGCGGGAGGTCTGCGAATGGAGTCTTTTGTGACGACAACGACCTGTATGGCGTTGCTGGGGCCCCGTGGTTTTGACCGTCCACACTGATGGAAGAGATCAGGAATGGGTTAGATTAGTGGGGGCAGTTGGGACGAAGGCTCCCGCGTCGATTGGTATCAGCATCAGCCGCCTTGATGCGCCAGGGCTGCAGTGACTTCTCCAGTTGCCAGGATGCGCAAGGATACCTGGCCCAGCACCTCAGCCTCGGGCACGACCGGCTGGAGGTCACGACGGGCGAGACTGTGGGTGGGATCCCAAGAATGATGGATGGCGAGGATCCGTACCGACGGGGAAGGCGACTGGGGAGTCAGGCTGCACATGCGAGAGGCTGACCGAAGGTAACACGAAGATGCACGTCGGCAGAGCCGGCGAAGCCGTTTGGCAAGGATGGACGAGGTGGGCGTCAGACTCAGCGCGGCCCGAGTACGACCATGACTCGAGGCGGCAGTTTCGATCATGAGAAGGGAGACGGGCCAGGTCATGGATCGATCAAGATGCAAGCCGCAGGGGGAATGCCAGCCATTCTTTGCTGGCCAACGGTTTGGGAACGGCTATTCATTCCACCTGGGCGCTTGTTTTGAAGAAGCGGGAGAGGCGCCCGTTTCGACATGTCCATTTTTGCCCTTCTGAACAGACAAGGCAAGAGAAACCGTTGAGGGTCGTACCATGCGCCAATTGAAGCTCCAGAGCACAAGACTGCCATCCCAATCACCTCGATGACGAATCAACCACGCCCAGGGATCGTATCTGCTGTCGTCGAATGGGCATGATTTGGTCCTCCTGCAAGGCGGCTTGGCCGACCGGGGATATTCCCTTCCAGTGTAACGCCGGATGAGGTGGGTTGGGTTGCAAGCAGCAGCGAGTTTGGTAGGCCGATTGAGACATCGGTGACTTGTCTAGGCGCGTGGTGGAAAGCCCTGGCAAGATGAGAGGAGGAGAAAGTTTTGAGGGCGTCGATGGAGTTGAGGAAGTTTACAAGAATGACGTTTCTTTGATCCGAGGTAGGAAGGACCGGGAGCCAGGGGAGAAGCGAGCAGCTAGAAGAGGTTAGGGTGCTTCCTTCCCCAGAGGAAAGAGCAGGTTGACAGGAGGAAGGCGCGGTCAGAATATTCATACGAGGGAAAGAACGGTTGTCAACGGTCAATGACGTGAACGTTTTTGCAGTTTTCAACGCTATCTGCAAGGCGCAACTCAATTTGGACTTCTGACGTAGCCAAAAGATACTATCATCGGTTCAGACGACTCTAAAGAGATAGGGATTGCCCCTGGTGTAACATCAACGATGGCCTAGCCTACGATCTCGGGAATGCTTGGCTCAACTACATGGCTCCAAGAAGAAGCGAACCAACACCCCTGGCGGCACAGGAATGCCATGTCTTGAGAGTCCCTTGCCACCCGGAAGTCGAAATAAGCTTCATTGCACTGATCTCCCCGTCTCACGAGGATTGACAGAGTAACAATGGCACTGGAGTTGCCCTGGGGAAAAAATTGCGGGTAAGCTGGTGGGACTGGAGGTCGTGCCTCTCAGCAATCAGGTCCGGGTAGTGACCAACTGCAACATTCGCCAAGCCTGCTTCGATGCCGGTTCTGGGCACTGAAGGATCTTGAACGTTGGGCAATCCCCCTTTGTTTCTTTTTTTTCCCCCTCTCGTTGTCGACTCCTTTGGCTGAAACAAAGATCCGAGGTTGTCAGCATGTTGGTGACAGTTGGGCAGGCCGGCATATGTAATATCCTGACGAAACAGCCCATATGTGAGATCAATCAAACTTGCAGTATTAAGGACTAAATTAGGAAGCCCCCCTATGCAACAGGAAGCCGAGGTCACACAGAAATGTGATTCCTGCTACCCGTATGTACACAGTACGGAGCACAAACAGCGAGCTCAGGCCCCGCCCCGGGAAGCCCCACTTTGTCCTCCGAAAACGCGTCTTCCTTCTCCGACGCGTCTCCCGGGGTGTCCCACCCAATTCACACTCCTCTTCTCCGTGTTCCGCGCCGACTCTTTACCAGCCGCTCCGATCCGGTGTCCATCGCGCCCTTGCCGGTTGACCGCCGACCTGGCAATTCGCAGCAGGGTTAAGCTGTTTGTCTGGAAGTCACAGCATAACTGTTGTGATGATGGAGACGGACACAGATCCCGCTTCGGCGGGCCATGATGAGCTCCGGTTTCTGGTTGGCGATGTCATCGAGGGTGAGATTATCACGAGCCAGTCTAAAGATTTCTAGACTCATACTTACACGTCAACCAGCCTCTAAATTGCCCGCCAAGTCCCGTACCACCAGCATCAAACCCACTGTCGCCAACCTCACTTCCCTCGCCTACGAATGGGGCGTCCTGCCAGACACGCTGGACGACCTCATCAATCTCATCACAACACCAAACCACCTTGACCAAGCGAGCCAAGCTGCCATTGCTAGAAATCTCTACCCCATTTCCCCCGTATCGCGAGATTCTACTCTCCGGGTGGTATCATGTCTCGGCCATGGAAAGCTCAAGCCATCCCTGACCCTGCAGGCTGCTCTTCTCAAGTGGCTCATCATGGTGCATCATAACCTCGAATCACCACAAGTCCTCTCTCAAGCTTACCCTGTTCTCTTTAACCTTCTTGATGGTGCTGCTACTCGGTGAGTTTGTCACGGCCACCAACAATACACAGTTGCTAACATGCCTTAAGGCCTCATCTGAGCCACCTGCTCGCCCTCATCACACGGAGAAAGCACGTCAGGCCCTTTCGAATTCAGACACTGTAAGTCCTAAACCCATCTTTGGTCTGCAATTGTCTAACCCGGTACAGACTCAGCCTCTCACGGCAAACCGGAAACGACCCTTGCTTAATCGGTCTCCTGAGAGTGTTCAAAGACTACTATCCTGAGGTCATTGTTGGAGAAGCGGTTCGAGGGAAGGCCTCTTCCTTCAAGGTACCTTTAATAGTTCCATTTCTTATCAACATTTCTAACACCCAGATCAGCACCCTGACCTACAATGGAGAGCAAGACTGGATGAAATTCAGGAGGCGCATCAACAACTTGCCCAAGAAGGCACCTCAAGGCCTCGAGATGGTTTTCGAGTTCATCGCCCTATTGGTCGCGGTGCAAAGAACAAGCTCGTTCCTATGGTCCACACGTCTCATGCGACAGAGGTATGCAGCTTCGAATGCTGCTTGCAGCCATAGCTAATGTTATCAGGACTCGGTTACACTCGAGGAGATTGAAAATGCGACGGACTTTGTCAAGAAGATTGACAAGTTGGAGCTACCCAACCAAATGGTTGCGGTTCTGGTCGATCCCTTGCTTCAGAAGCTCATGCTGCTACGCCCCAGCGAAGAGTCTGATCAACGAATAGTCAACTGGCTCAACTCTATTCTTCAGGACGTCACGGAAGGATTTGAAAACGAGGAGACGCTATTTGATATGATGGATATCTTGCGAGACTACGTGGTATCTGCTAAGGTTAGTCCATCGCCTGCCAAGTTTCATTGAACCTATCTAATGACAGACAGAACCTCCCTCCTCTTCTTCTGAACTTCTTTGCCCACTTCCTTCCTCTATGGAATGGCTCTGGGCGCAGCGAGTCCATGCTAGAGATTCTATCACATGCCCCATTGGTAGACTTCAAAGGTTAGTGACCATCAACTATCTGATCATCCCCTACTAATACTTCCTCAGAACTCTACCAACACATCTTTCAACCGCTAGAAGCTGCAATTCTCGACAACACCCCCGAGTCCCAACTCGCCCTCCTTGCCCTATACAAGAACCTCCTTCACCACTGGACAGTCATCCTCCAGTCCAGTGACCCCATCCCAGATAACGCCAGCAAAACCGTCACCGACCTGATCAGTCACGTCAACCCTCTGGCACTCACTCTTGCACAGACACGCCCAACCCTCTCTGTCTACTCCGCCATCCTTGACTTTTATGAGCAAAACGCTCGCCTTGTAGGGCACGAGACACTCAAAAACTACATCCGCATCGAGTTGCCACCCTCGTTCCTCATCTATATCCTATTCTTCAGTAGCTCTGTCGCCACCGTCTCGCGTATCTGTTCCATCCTTGCCTGCTACAAGAAGGGCTTTGAGCTGGCCATGCTGAGCAAGCCTCGCCGTGATGGAAGTCAACTCGTGGACTCGTCGTCATACAATAGAACTTTTGTCAACCTGTTCAACGGCTTTCTCATGGACATGTGCAACTGCTTCTGGCGCGGTCGCGCGTTTGGCGACAGCGATGCCAACGCACATGGCTGCATGGTTCCACGGCGTCTCGTCCCCGTTCTGTCCACGTATGTCACTTCTGTGGACAAGAGTTTGGCGCTCACCTCGGTCTTGTCTCTGTCACACTCGCCTGTTCTATGTCTGCAGAGCATAAAATGTGTGCGTGATGTCGAGGACGCCGAGATGGATAGTGACGGGACCTTGCGGGCTAGGCACGAGGGACCAGTGACACAGCATAGCCTCGGTCAACTGGCAGCTTCAGGAGGGATACGGCTCTCGTGGCAGAGCTACCGTATCAAGGTGTTGGAAACACTGAGCGCCAAGGAGCTCGCAGGCATTACGGACCTTCTGAAGAATACAATGACAGTTCTGAGAAAGCTGATGGATGGCGAGGGGGGCACTATGCCAACAGGATCTCAGGCAAGCCAAGTCAGGTAATGTCAGGGGCACCGAAGTTGCCGTCAGCTCTTTCAAGTATCTCCTAGATATTTTATGAATCAAGACTTGTCTAGTTGATGTGACCAAAGCCTTTGTCCCCTTGGTTGAAATACAGGGTATCAAGTACACGTATCAGAGAATAGAACCCATGAACCACCATCCAAGCAAAACCTCCATGCATGAAAATGTTGAAGAGTATCAAACGCCGTAGAAACCAGGGTTGAGGACTGTTTTCTTTGAAATCGAACGCCATGCATCAGTATCATATTCCATCGTCTCCCGTTCTTCCTTATGGTCCCGCGCGCCTGAAATGCAGTTGAGTGCCATCCGTCCTTTTTGAACTCCAGGCAAAGATAAATGAAACTCGAGGTGATTGTTAAGAAACCCCCGGGATGCAGCTCTCCTAGTCAAGTCGTGTCTAGACCTCACGCTGCTTGGACTCGTCGCCGTAACCGCCAATCTGTATACCACCAAAGCCGTACGTCTTACCCTCAGGTGCGCGCTTCATATGGCTGCGGGGTCCTCGCTCCTTTCGATCATCTCGCAGCCAGCCTAAGACGAGCTCACCGAGGCGACTGTTGCCGGAAGCACCCACAGTGCCGTCAATGGTGGAGAGCATCTTGTCAGCCTCATCCCATTCCTTGACTGTGCCAAGGTGCATGTGGACGAGGTGACTGGGCCAGCCAGCGAGGTTGTCGAGAATGTGAGTAGCGTAGACGATAGTACACTCTCGGGTCTCGGTCTCACGCTTGAGCCAGCCGAGGAACTCGGCGCGGCTGAGGACGTCAAGATCGACGGTGATCTCGTCGAGCAAGAGAATAGTCCAGGGCCGCACGAGACCCATGGCAAGCTGCACGCGACGGCGCTCACCGTCAGAAACTGCATGCATGCGCCAGTTGGTGTCGACATCGAGCATAGCTACAAGCTCATCTCGACGCTCAGGGTAAGCATCGCCACCGACAGAGCGGAGAAGCTCATTGACACCAATATCGTTGCGAACGATGGGGTTTAGGACCCATTCGAGGCCGAGATAAGTGACACCCTCAAGACTCTCCTTGAAGGGATCAACTCCACAGATGGAGATGGTGTTGCTGGGCGAGAGACGCTTGCCGGCGAGGAGGCGAAGGAGAGTCGTCTTTCCAGCGCCGTTGGCACCAATTAGGAGAGTGCGTGAGCGCGGAGGTAGATCGAGGGTGATGTTCTTGATACCGGTCGAGTAGTCGGGGAATGTGTACGAGAGGTCGTTGACCTGAATGCGAGGAGGCTTGGGGGGGGCAGCCATGATGGGCAGTTGGGGAGATGAAATGAGATTGTGATAAGGTATGAGGTGGGTGATGAGATGATAATAAACAAGTTTAAGAGTAAATAGAGAAAATATACAGTCTATTTTCTACGAGATACTCGTCTATGAGTAGGCCACAGTAGATGTAAAGATGACGAAACAGAGATTTTCCCCTCCTCATGAAGCATCCGATTCACCTGCCAATTCTACCTTGGTTCCATCCGAATGGCGGGGTCTTCAGGTCATTACCCCGCCACCCTTCAGCGGTCTCACCGCCCAAATCCAGCACGTCACACACCTAAAAGGAAGTCTCAGGGTCCACTGCACTTGCCTCCATCCCACTATCCCGCCGGGGTGTGCCTGCCGTTGTCCAGCCACTTTACGCCAACCTTCGTTTCTAACGCGTATCAAGCTTCGGGACGCGTTTTCTTGCTTCCAACTTTGATCACCAGTCAAAGGCGGCTACGATAACCACAACATTGGGTCACTTGTGGATCCAACAACGGCAATCTACAGCTGCATTATTGTCAATATCTGCGCCATCTTCGCCGTTCTTTGAAGATGGTCACCCTCGAAGAGGTGGAGGGCAGCCTCCTCCAGAAGCCATCGCAAGTCCTCCTACCAAGCTCCCATAACGACGCCTCATCCAGGATCTTGACTAACATGATACTCCTATAGTGATGCGGCTCACCAAGTCCCTTCTCGAGTTCCCTCCGCGTACAAACCTATGCAGTCTTTTGCTCTCGACAAGCAGAAATCCTACCAGCAACAATATGGCGACATGTACTTTTTGCGTCTCACAAAGATCAAGCCCGCCGTCGATCAAGTCGCCGAGGCTGCATGGAGTGGTACATCTATCGGTGGCGAGACGGCTAAGCGAGTTGAGAGAGTGCTCGATGTCCGTCAGGGAGAGCTTTGCTGGGTGACAGGCACCGTCTATATGGATATGCCCCTGAAGCCTAATATCCTCGAGGATGTGTCCAAAGATGTATGGTCTCCTTCCGATTGACCTTGTATTAGACTCTCGAGCTGACCTGTGCCTACAGCGCTGGATCTCTGCCCCGATTTCGACGCCCAAATACTTTTCTGGGGACGACCAGGTCATGCTGGA
The DNA here is from genome assembly GCA_013186415.1 of Fusarium sp. NRRL 66088. Taxonomy (NCBI): domain Eukaryota; kingdom Fungi; phylum Ascomycota; class Sordariomycetes; order Hypocreales; family Nectriaceae; genus Fusarium; species Fusarium sp. NRRL 66088. The sequence continues at coordinate 101,151 of JABCKD010000317.1, forward strand.
GGACGAGTCAGGTCGCATCAGGCTTGTTGGGGACTTGCTCAAGTCGCTACACCTCGTGACGGGCTGCATCATCGGTGTTATGGGCACTGAAAACTCCAATGGCGAGCTCGAGATCATCGACGTCAAGTTCCCGGATTTAGCTCCTCAACCAGAGCGCTGGAGCCTCACGAATGGAGCTAACAAGAAAGCCAAGGGCGAGGATGAGGAAATGGCCGACACTCCTGAAGGGAAGAAGGGCAGCAACAAAGTCGCCATAGTGTCTGGATTGTCCTTTTCTGGCACCGATGCTTCACACGCTCTCGAGCTCGACCTGCTCCTTGAGTACTTGCTCGGTGAGGCACTGAGCCCTTCCAGCCAGGCCGATGTCTCGCACATCAGCCGTCTCATCATCGCCGGAAACTCCATTTCGACAACAGACCAAAAACCCCAGGCCGCGGATGAAGCCCAGCCGGAGAAGAAGGCCCACAAGAAGTACGGCTACGACTCCAGCGCCTACAACGCGCTCCCCTCTCAGCTCTTCGACGCCTTCCTTGCTGAACTCCTCCCTTCTATCCCTGTGACGATGCTCCCTGGCGATCAAGATCCTGCCAATGCCAGCTACCCACAGCAGCCGGTGCATTCGGCCATGTTCCCCTCTTCGCGAGCCTATGCCCGTGACCCGTCTTCTCCGGCAACGAAGCCGGGCTGGTTCGATACAGTGACGAACCCCTGGGAGGCTGAGGTTGAGGGGTGGCGTTTCCTGGGCACTGGTGGGCAGAATGTCGACGACGTCTTTAAGTACGTCGGTAGTGATGATCGTTTGGGCATGATGGAGGCCATGTGTCGATGGCGGTGCTGTGCCCCAACTGCGCCTGACACGTTGTGTAAGTGCTCGATATATGATTAGTTGTTCTACTCAACTAACAAGTCACAGGGAGTTATCCTTTCCAAGAAGACGACCCTTTTGTCATGAAGACGTGCCCGCACCTCTACTTTGCCGGATGTCAGCCCCAATTCTCAACCAAGGTGGCTCACGGCCCTGACGGCCAAACCGTAAGAATCATCACTGTACCTTCATTCTCGACAACAAAGGAGATCGTGTTGGTCGACACAGAGACACTCGAGGTGGAGAGAGTCAAGATATCAGCCAAGTAAACAGATGCGAGCAGAATAGGAGTTGGAAGGTTTAGAAAATAGGTTGCAAAATACCCCGAATGCATAGACCAGTTGACCAAAGCTACCTGAGCTCTCATTCCATAAGCAACGTTGTCCCAGAATATCGCACCCTTGCCCAGCCCATTTCCCATTTTCAACACCTGGCCCCCTAGTATACATCACCGTGTTACTCAATGCGCCGTTTGATGTGCCAATTGCCCTCAGTTCGGCTCAAACTCAGAGTCTTCGTTCCCCCCATACTCAGAGCCTTCGTCCTCTCCATACTCAGAGTCTTCGTCCCCTCCATCCTCAGAGTACCCCTCCGTCTCCTCTTCCACTTCCCATTCATAAGCCTCTTCCTCATTAAACAAGAAGTAGTCATCCGCTGCACCATTCTCATTCTGGCCGTTATCCTGGGCGACAGGCTCTTGTACGTGCTTTCTGCAGGCCTGCAAAACTCTGAACTCGAGCTCGGCCAGCCGCTGATCGCAGTACCTGATACCCGCCATGCGAAAATCTTGCATGCGGCGGTCACCTCTGAACATGTCCAGCTGCTCTTTGCCGCCGCTTTGGCGGCTGAGCTGCTGCAGCTTTCGGTGCTTGGCGAACCGAAGGTGTTTAAGGGGCAACGAGATTTCGCTCCTGACTGCACCCTCTCCCTTGTTGAGAAACTTATTCCAGACCTTGATAACTACCTTCTCACAAGCGATACCTTTGAGAGCTGCGACAAGGGCCGAGCCTTGCTGGAAGAAGTTGACAAAGGTGAAGTTGCCGTTCTCAAGGCGAGGGCTGATGACAATCTGCAGGGTGTGGACATTCATCTTGCTGGGGAATTTGGCGAATGTCTTGATGGCCTCAAGCATGAACTCCTGAGTTTGGGCCGAGTGACGATTGTGATCGGCCTGGATAGTCAGATACCGGAAGTCTTCCCCGAATTTGTCAATGTTGATGGTGCCTCTCTCATGCTTCTTGGCTTTCGGAGCCCGACGACTGGGGCTGGGGATGTAGGCGTTTCTTGCAGTCAGCAGCTGGGCCCCTACCATCTGGTGAGACGGCCCAGGGGCATCACGAAGGCGGTATAGAAAGGTGTTTTCTCTGTAGAGAACTCCCGTCGCCTCTTGGTTGATTCTTCGGTTCACCTGGAGGATGCTAATGTCCAGCCCTGGTCTCTCACGCTCGTACACGCGCTTCCAACCGTCGTAGACAGGAATTGGCTTGTGGGAGACGAGAATATGGCGGTAGATACCCTCTCTGACTTCCATGGGCATACCCATCAGACTTGCCTTCTTGACCTGGGGTTTAGGCTTGGGCTTGGGCTTCGGCTTCGGCTTGGGTCTGACTGGCCTCGTGGCACCAGGGTACGCCGAGAAGATGAACGGAGGCGGCGCAACATCGTCTTCGTCAAGTGACTCTTCATCCTTCGATTCGGGAGTTGGAGCTGGAGTGGGCCACACTGGGATGCTGGCCAACATGACAGCATCGTGAATGTACTGGTCGCGAGGGATCCCGAATTCTCTTTTCAAGTCTTCCGGAAGGGGAGCCTCGATCTCAACAGCAGCTTCTTGATCGTCATCGGAATCGGAATCTTGGGGCGGAGTCGACTTGCGCTGCCTCTTGGCTTGGCGGTTGTTAGGGGCCGCATTTCTCTTGCGGCCTGTGGTGGACGAAGAGCCATTCGTGGATGGCGTGGAGTTGCGGCTCGTCCGTCGTGAACCTGCCCGGCCTCGTATGGGCAGATTCTCAGAGCGAGCCGCTGTAGGCATGATTGGTTGTCAAGGCCTAAGGGAGTTAGAAAGGAAGTGATAGGGGTAGAGGTTGTGTTGTGTTGAGACATACCAAGTGTGTGAGGTTGGAAGAGTTGAATAAGACGTGGAAGGGTGTAAGTGAGGAGAGTGGGTTGAAGAGGGGGTGGAGCCAGAACGGAGAAAGATGATGAATGAAGATGTAGGCTGGGGATTGAGGAACTCCTGTTGAAGGCAGTAGAGTCTTACGATCGAATTGCGATGAGAGTAGGCTAAGTATGAGCACAGTGAACGAAAAGGGGAAAACGGGTTGATTAAAGGAAGAAAACAGAAAGAAATGGGGTAGGGTTGAAAGTGAAGCCGTGTTAGATGGTGAATTAGGTTGAAGTTGTTGAGGAAAGATGAATGGAGATGTGTAAATGATCGACGAGTGCGATTTGGGGATGCGAATTGAGAGGGCTTGGATCGAGTACGAGTCTTGGGCAAGCGTTGGATTGATGGAAAAGGAAAGGGTTTAAAGATTTCCATTGTACGTTGAGTGAAGGGATTATGATTCACTGCCCCTTAATATCAAGCTGGATGTCTTTGCCTCCTAAGTGCTTAGAACTGGAGCACACATAGATAACATTCAGTAGTTTCGCATTAAAGAACAGACAGATAGCGTCCAGGTTACATTGATTCATCCAAGAGGTTTCGTCTTCCCGCCAAGCGTCTTCCAGTAAACCCCCATAACTATAGCTAACGTTACACACATCGATCAAAGATAAATGGCATGTAAAGTATTTACGGCTTAGGGCCCTGAACCCATCATATTTCAGTTAAATCATAAGTCTCTATTTCAATGCCACTGAATGTCATCTCGAGTAACTCGACTATCGTTTCCTAGGTTTGCCAAACAAGAGTCAGAGGCGGGTGACTCGGCACTTTATCCTACTGATTTTCCATCACCTGGACCTTCGTATAATTCACACTATCATCTAGATAGAAAAGAAGTCTACGTATATCATCAGGAGCTGCTGACGGCGTTCAAAAGTTTGCCGCTATCCAACGTCCACGAGACTACCCAATCAGGCAACAACCAACCACTACAAAAGACTTTTAAGAAACAAGATGATACATCTAGTTTACACCGCAAGATCTAGTTCAACGATTCTTAAGCGGTCAGATCTAATAAAAGTCAATCTTGACCCTGCGTCAGGCACATGAGCCACCACTCTCGCGTCCCCTGATCTCGCCGTGATGCGCACCTGCATTTTGATTACCCTATAAATTGACCTCAAATTACCCTATAAATTGTATCTCGTCGCTGTGAAGTGGTTGCAACTATTCGTTTGTTAGGGTTGGACGTGACCTCTTTGGGAGCTCGGCTCAAGCGGGGAAGTCGGGGTCACGATGGCTTCAGAGTGTGTTCTTCGAGCACCGGATTTAGAAAAGACGAAAGAAGCTATTACCCTATCAGAACGTCATGTGAGGAATCTGAATCAATCTCCCCGCTCAAGGCCAAAGTCAACATCTCGTCCGGTGACACAAAGCCGAACTCGTCGAAGAATGAGATCTTAGAAAAAGGACCCTTAGACAGGGCATCAAAAAAGGACCCAGAAATGCCCCAGAATCATCCCGAACATGCGACGTCCACGCCTTTCCAATGTCAAGCGCATGTCAAATCCTTCCAGGGCGCGCCAATCAAAAAGAAGGCTCGCAAACCAACCATTGGTGAGCGCTAAAACGGGCAGAGGAGTTACGCGAGTGTGTGTTGGAAGAAACGGGTAACTACCCCGTAAAACTCGGATACTTTTGTAAGAAAAATTCTTTCTTATCTTTCGAGTACTTATAGAGTACTTGTTTATACAAAGCTACTACTTGCCCCTGCTGATCAAACTAGAGCCGCTTGAATAGACTTTTTCCATCATTTGTTTTATTAGGAACGGCTTCTTTCGGGTTTTAGATTTGGACGTGTCCGGCCGAGAGCGAAGACCAAGACTGATATACACTATCCATTACTACAGATATATACCGACCTACTCCCCTCTCAAAAGTCGACTTGCAATTTCAACATATCTAATTATCAGTAACTACTTATATCATTCATAATGGGCTCTCTCGACGTCGACGCCAAACTCCCTTGGATCAAGACACCATGCATCCCAAGCCCTCAACTATCAAAAGTTACAGGCTGGTGAGTCCCCCTTTGCCTCTAATCACAAAAAAAATACATACAACTCACGCTTTTCTCAGTAATGTCCACCTCAAACTTGAAAATCTACAGCCATCAGGCTCCTTCAAGTCCCGCGGCATCGGCAACCTCATGACCCGGGCCGCCGCCTCGGCTCCGGGCCCGGTGCACTTTTACTGCTCGTCGGGCGGTAACGCCGGTCTCGCTTGCGCCACATCGGCCCTCTCGCTCGGCCAACCTGCCACCATTGTCATCCCCCATATCACCTCCCAGCTCATGAAGGATAAGCTGCTGGAGCTCGGTGTCGAGGTTAAGCAGGTCGGCAAGAATTGGGCTGCTGCCGACAAGTACCTCCGTGAGGAGTTGTTGGCCAACGATCCTTCGGGCGTTTATGTACCTCCGTTTGATCATCCTCATGTATGGGATGGGGCTTCGACCATTGTTGATGAACTACGGGAGCAGCTCGACGTACCCATCGACGGCATCGTGTGCAGTGTCGGAGGTGGTGGTCTAGTCAATGGTCTCATGCAAGGCGTGGAGGGTCATCAATGGTCAACCACGAAACCATCCGTGCTCGCGGTCGAGACGGTAGGCGCAGACAGCCTCAACGCCAGCGTCAAAGCCGGCGAGCACGTAACGTTGCCCGAGATGGCCTCGATAGCAACATCCCTGGGCGCCACGCGCGTGTCTGAGCAGACATTCAAGTGGAGCCAACACCCGAGCGGCACGATGAAGAGCCTGGTCGTTTCCGATGCTGATGCCGCCATCAGCTGCGTGCGGTTTGCAGATGATGGAAGACATCTCGTCGAGGTGGCATGCGGAGCGACTCTAGCGATTGCTTACCGTGGGGACCTACGGAAAGTCCTTGGCAAGGGCTTGTCTGACGAGGAATGGAGCAAAAAGAATGTCGTCCTGGTAGTCTGCGGCGGATCCAATGTCACTCTAGGCATGCTGCAGACATACAAGGAAAAGTACCAAGCAGAGTCCTCCATCAAGGTGTAGGAGGAGCCTCAGTTTGACACACGAGACAATAGATTGGATAGACGCTCAGTTAGACGAGAACCTGGCGTTATAGCTTGGGCATATTCAAGGGGGAAAAGAAATAGGACAAGGCAGATCGGAGTCGTTTAAACTTGTGATTTAGGTCTAGCGTTGAAATTAAAACCCGCCTCTTATACAGCATTGTACATATGCTTGGGCGATATGCTTAATATAGAGCCACGGCGGTAATCTCAGACACACTCTGTACCACATACGGAAACGTGTGAAGAGCGAAGCCTCAGCCAATATTGACCGCCAAAAGCCTCCAACTCGTCGCGGCTGCTGCAGGGCTGATGGCCACCGACCAGGGGCCCTCTTCAGCCCGTTCAATAGTGGCGTCTGGTGGCGCTCTCCAGCCGTCGCCTGGACAAAGAGGCTCTAGGACTCGGGTCTCCTGATGAACTGGTGACGCCGTAAGCAATTGGCGTTATCTGGGAAGCGCCATCGAGGCATTTTGAAGATTTCGTCGAGGCGGAATTGAACGCGGCTGGGAAATTGGGTGGCTCAAAGAGTTTTTGGGACGAGTATAAGAAGTTGGTGGATGGACGAGAAGATGAGTGTATGTAGCAGAAACTGCAAGCCTCATATTCAATTACATTACACGGCATCAAAGATACTTTTTTTCCAATCTCTTCGAAAATGTCCAAGACTCTTGCTGCTTCATTGGTCCTCCTGGCTGGCTCTGTCATGGCCATGACCCCAAACCCTCAAACACAGAGCCTCAAGGCTCGCAGCGACTACTGCGGAACCGACCGTGAGTACTTTCTTCTTGAATGTTATATAAAAGTGCACCCTAACATGTTGCCGCAGAGTACAACATTGACTGGTATTGCGTCAACGACGGCACAACCTGCTGTGTCGGTAGCGTCCAAGGCGTCTGCATGCCTACAGGCTACTCATGCTGTGATACTGGTTTCTACTGCGAACCTGACGAGCAGTGCTACCTCGTCGGAAGTGTACAGTACTGCGTCAAGGATGGAAACAAGGCCGAGGCAACGCGTACTGCTGAGTCGCACTCTGTTGGTGAGACCGAGGCCAGCAAGAGTAAGGGCAAGAGCAAGAGTGGCAGCGACGATGATGACGATGACGATGATGAGGATAATGCTGCTGTGACTTTCACGAGCAACAGGGTCTTGCTTCTTCTGCCTCTCTTGGGCGCCGTAGCTGCTTGGCTGTGAGAGATTCACTATGAATGAGGCGTTTGGAGTTGAGGGTTTCATGAGAATAATGAGGAGTCGTGAACCGGTAGTTTTTTATTAATCGATTACTATAATCTGTATATGGCACGTTAGCAAGCTTCTCTCCGATGTCAAATACCAACAGGCATGCATACCTTCTTCTGTGCCAGACGCCGTCTATCGTCTTCCTTTACTTGTGCCCCCTCTCCCCTTGGCTGCCTCCTTATCCGCCTTGGACTGATCAATAAAATCCTTCATAATCTGGTGTAGATCAGGATTCTTTCTCGCGAGTAAAAGGACATCATCTGTCGTCACGGTTGTGCGGCCTGCATGGTTGCTAAACGTCTCCAAGTCGGTGGCCACATTCTCTGATTTTTTTGACTTTATCAGTTCTCATCGTATACATAGATAGCACAAGAAGAGAGAGACTCACCTATTTGGGCCCAGACGAGTTCTGTGAGAGCGCCGATAAATTGCGGCGTAGCGTTGCGGTTGCGGATGAGTGACTGCTCATCGACAATCTGACCGACGGCGTACCACAGCGCGGCCTTGAGACGCTGGGAGTAGTTGGTTAGCTAATGTTTTAGGTGTTGGACGTGTGATAATACCTCGCGATCCTCATCGCCTGTTGTGTCAGCCATTTTGTGTTGGTGACGTTTAATGTGAAATGGTCAAGTAATATCGGAGCGTGTGCCTTGACGCGTCGCGGGGTACAGAAGGTGCTTGTGAAAGTGCCTGCGAATAAAGAGGCGGGGTGCTTGCTTGGTTGCACAACAGCGGAATAAAGCCACATTCATGATACAAGGGGAAAATATTTTTGTGTATGATTGGAATTCTGTTAATTCTTTAAGAATAGACTAGAAACTATAGGTAATATTGATACTATCTTGTGTGTTGTGCTGGCACTCCCATCCAGCAGGACCTTATGCAAGATCGATAACCAAGCATAGATCCATACTCTCCATTTAGAAGCCTCACCATGTTGCTTTTCCTCTAATTAGAAGACATAGAATATCTGAAATTTGCGCCAATAGAATCTCAGTGTCTTGAAATTCAAAAATGGACTCTTGGTTCTGTCATAGCTATTCATTCATAGGTCCTTTGCCAAGCATCGGCCTTATTCCATCCACGACACGCAAGCACAGCCCGTCTCCCACCAGTCAAGCTCAATTAAAGTGTCACAATTCTCACAGCTCTAAAAAATCCCCTGTAAATCATTACCTTTTATATCAATCATCAAAATTTTCTTCTAAAAGTTCCCGAAGCGTTCGTCATCACATTGATCGATCAGCGCTGCGAGTTCAATTGACATCATTAACCCCATCAAGACCCTGATGGTGATCGACACTCGAAGACGCCTGCGAGCTGAAGCATACTTTTAATATTTTTTTTTTTCAACGGATCTACGAGGCATGAACTTTACAAGAAAAGGTCCGACTTGGCGATAAACAGACCTGCTGATCAGAAACCAAGAACCAAAAAAAAGGTTGGTGAGATGCTTTAACATGGCTTTCAGAATCTCGCAATTCGTCCAAGCCACAGTTAAGCCAATCACCCCACCCCACAAAGATGGCTGTGTTTTACTCTTAGCCAATAGAGAGACTCTTTACTTTCCAACCCCACACTTTCTGACGCCATGGCTTAATGCACCAGCCACACACACCTCGTCATCCTTTGAGCGAGCTCCCTCAATGGTCCCCTCGCCACTCACAGCCAAGCCATCCATCAGCAACAGGAACGCCCATCAGATGCTTTCGGCGCCTACGTAATGCTACCTTTTAACCAAGTCCTCTAAATAAACTTGCATCCGTCCGCTTACCGGTGCTTAATCCATTGCCCGTTTAATCTCACCCACCAACCCCTCACTTGACCAACATCACCCAAACTCATCACACACAAAGTCGCGATAACCTCAAACCAACCATGGGCGCAACTTCAGGCGTCACTCTCAAGTTCCTCCAGTGGTTCATCCGCGGAGTTCAGTTTGGCTGTGCCGCCCTCATCCTCGCCATCTACTCTTACTTTCTCGCCGCCCTCCATAACCACAAGCTATCCATCAGCGACACCGTCCGCGCAGTTGAGGGCATCTCGGGCATTGCCGTGCTCTACACTCTCGCTGGTCTGCTCCTTCTCTGCTGCCTCGCAGGACGGACTCTTTCTTCTTTCATCGCTATTCTTCTCGATGTCGCATTTATCGCCGCATTCATCTATGTTGCCGTCGCCAACAAGAATGGTGCTGGTAGCTGTGATGGCTATCTAGACACTCCATTCGGCCGCGGCAAGGCCAGTCAGACAGCCAAGGGAAGTGATGGCTTCACTGCTCTTCCCAGCTACCGCGTTGCTTGCAGACTTCAATCTGCTTGCTTGGCCGTCTCCATCATTGCAATGTATGTACCCCATCTTACTTCGTCCAATTTCACCATCTGACATCAGCACAGCTTCTTCTTCGTCTTCTCCATCCTCATGGAGGTAGCCCTCGCCCGCCACCACAACAAGGAGAAGCGCTTCGGTCCCAGCCCTGCCAACAACTACACCTCTGGTTACGGCAAGAAACCCGGCTTCTTTGCTCGTCTGTTCCGCCGCAAGAACGCCGCCGCCGTCGACCAAGATAATGAGCTCCCTGAGCACACCCACCCAGACCAGCTCGACGACAACGGCCGCCAGAGCCACGGCACCGAGCGTACTGCCGTTAACAGCTACCCCGACAACACGTATAACAAGTACGACAGCAACGGGTACAGCTACCCCGATGGAAACCAAGGCCGCCAGGACGGGTACGGGCAGATCCATTATCCGGAACCCGAGTATGGTGTGACGCAGCCGTCTCACAACAACCACAACAACCCAAATTACCGATATGATGACGGTGTCTACGATCGTGCTTAAGATACTGGAAAATGTACGCATTGGGAACAAAGAAAACAGAGAATGAGATACCCGGAATGTTGCTCCCGGCTAAAGCAACCGGTCGCTTACGAACATTTCATATTCAGAACATATAGATGATAGGGCCTAATGAGCTAATAATGCATAATGTTGTATGGTTCTTAACACCAATGTCCCATTTACTTTGAATTCGTCCCATGCATAAACGCACCAAAGTCACCCTGGCCTGCTTTAGAAGAGCCTTAGCCAAGAACTAAAGTAACTGTAGAGATGACGAAACATAACCCGTTTGGTAACATGGCAACCGGCTCCACAAGGTTCCACAACGGTATTGCAGTGTATCATGACCGACGAAACCTTGATACAAAGTTATAATCAAGGTGCTTACTGTACCGTTGTAGTTACTCCAAACCTGGAGGTGCCGAGAGTTGGTGATGGGTGTGTATGTTGTCTGACCCCAACTTGGACGGTGATCATATCAGATAGTAACACAAATTGGTGTTGGTGATAGCGATAGCAATGCATACACTTTCTATCGCTTGGCTGGATCTATCCGAAATTTTACATTACGTTAGCTGAGTTGTGATAGCAGACTACCGAGTTGACAAGTGGTATGAGGGAGGCATCAACCCATCAACAGTCAAAGAGAGACACTTTATACTTGTGTTTGGTTTCGCTGTATTCCCAGTTATGCTCGCTACTCGTGACCAATACATCTGCTTGGCGACCAACAGCTGTATCCCTCCTCATTCAACAACCTCCATATTCACCATCCCTCAACATGCTCCAGCTCACTCATCCCATCATCAGCCCCGGGATCCGGCCAGCTCATATCCAGCTTTTCAAGCTCCCTCGAGAAAAAGTCCTGCTCCTCCCTCATCGCAGCCCTAATATCCGGCGCAATCTTGTCCGGATAACGTCGAATGTTGAGCCAGTGCGTCAAACTCCTGAGGGCCTGCTCCAGCGGCAGGGCCGCGTCCACCTCAGCGTCGACGTCGCTACCGGCGAGCCACTCGTCCCGGAGCTCCGGTCGGCAGTGCAGGTAGACTGCTGTGATTACCCTCATGTTGCTCTGTCGCCACTTACGGCCGCAGTATGGGACCTGGTTCTTGAAGAGCTTGAGCGTGTACAGGCGCAAGTCTGGCTGTGGCACCTTGAGCGACTTGCGGAGAATCGTCGACGACTTATACTGCACGAGAAGCAAGTTTCGGTGTGCCTTGTTCTTGCAGATCTTCTGCATCACTCTCAGATAGTTGATGAGAGAGAAAAAGTTGCGGCGGGAAAAGTCTGTGATAGGTTCCATAGGGAGGGGGTTGATGGGGTATCCCAGCTCGTCAACCTCGGGTCTTGTGGAAGACTGGTCATCACTCCTGATATCCCCATCCTCTTCCTGTGTTTGTTGCGAAGGTGGTGACCGCCGTCTCTTAATCGGCGGGGGAGCTGCTTCGTCTTCACTCTCTTCTAGATCGTCGTCATCTTGCTCCATCTCTGCAGCTGCCTTGTCTCTTGACTTTGATAGTAAGTTGCAAAAGTGGAAGAAGCTTCTTTAATAGTCAGCAAACCAACCCAGTACTCAACAATAACTCGGCTCACCTGTTTTCAGCACGGTCCATCTTACTGTCGACGACTTGCTGGACATCTTGATGAGCGAACAGCTTAAGAACGAGAGGGACGTAATTAGAGTCGAGAAGTAGCTGTGTCATGTACTCAAACTTGAGCACATCTGATATGATATTAGCAGTGAGCACACACATCACTCAAGGTAAACCTACGAGAAACCCGTAGCCACTTTAGTAGGAGGATGAGAATTCCAGTCATAGCTTTCGAGGTAATCTCTCGTGTCCTTGCAGCGTCGACTTCTTCCAAGGTCATTTCTGGAGTTGGGGCCCTCGGGGCATTCTGCCCTAGCGCTTCTTGCTGCTGCTGCTGCTGTTGCTGTTGCTGCTGCTGTTGTCTATTGCCTGCAGGACCTCCGTTAATGCCAGGATTGTTGCCCCTACCCATTCCCGGCGGTCCCTGTTGTGGTTGTTGTGCGACGACCGCAGTCACGTTAAGAAGAATCGGCCGTAGAAGCACAATTACCAAGGATTGGAGGTGAGGCAAAGCATCACGCTAGAAACCGTCAGCATGCCCGGGACTGCCTGTCTTCTCGAGATACTCACATAAAACCTCTCCACAGCAACAAGTCGTTGCTTATCCTTTTCAGTCAAAGCTTCCGGCCGAGGGCCGTAGTCTATCTCAGGTTCAGCTGCTGCTGGACGGTTCGCTTTCTCTTCCGCTTTTGTTTCCGCTCTGACTTCTTTCAATATTTCCTGCTCCTCTAGCGAGAGTTCGTTTAGGTCGAGATCCTCGATGTCGTCGTTGTCATCGTCTTCGCCACTATCGTATCCACGTTCAAACTTGAGAAATCTCTCACGCTCCTCCCATAGCTGACGGGTTGCCCGAGTCATCCTCACCCGCGTAGAGAACAGCTCTCCGGCCTCGAGGATGGACGCGGGAATATCGCTGCCCTCCCATTTCCGGCCTACCAGAGCGTTTTGGAGACCGGCAGGACCCTTTCCGCCAGCACTGTTACTGGTGGCATCCAAAGGCGGATACATGAATGGGAAGTTTTGGTTAGTTTGGTAATTCTGCTTCTTACCGCCTTTCCCACCAACGCCTGGTGAGGGAGGTGGTGATGGTGCTGGAGTTGCGATATGGACCGGCTGATCCAGTATCGAGGTTCCTCCGCTTTGAATCTGTGGTGGTGCAGGTATAATGCCATTAGCACCATTATTCCTTGATACTTGGTTGGATAGTGGGGGCAATAAGGAGGTGTTATCTGCTTCCAATGGGATGGCTGGTTGAGGAGGCACATAGGCCGGGTATTTAGAGGTGATCTCTTGGCGGAAGACGTGATAGTCTAGGGGTGAAGCAGTGATGGTGTCTTTACCAGCTGCCTTGTCGCCCATCTCATTGGTAGCCTCCTTGATGGCCTTGAGCTCCTTGGACCCGCCGAACACAAGGAGGATAGACTTCCAGAAGAGGAGAAATATCTACGATATATAAGTAAGAGGTCTGATTTTGCGACAGGGACACATACATGGGTTTGGGGCATCGTGTTATGTTCATCCCAACGCAATTTCGATGTTGCTGTAAACATGTAATCGACCAACGAGGGCTTGAGTTCCACTAATAGCTGTTAGTTGTGATACCATATATGTGAATGATAAACTCACATAGCTTTCCGTGGGTGGAGGACATGTCCTCCGGATCGCTCAGGGTCTCTTGTATGGCAATATACATGATAGTCATGAGGTTCATCAACTCATCCTGGGCTTCTTGAACATTGTTATGTTGCCCGAGGGGTTCTCCAGACCTGAAAATTGCCAATCAGCTTTGATTGGACTAGCGAGGGGGCGTGTATACTTACCAATGCACTTCAAAGCTATTCCTGAGGGCTTCCCATATGACAGGCAAGCCCTCCAAAGATGTCAAACACTCAACACCGGCCTTGATGGCCTGGAGCTGAGAAATACTCGCGACAGACCGACTATCACCAGGCGTCGCATTCGACATGGCAGTATCGTTCCAGCGCCCTAGGACAAGGTACACCAACTTCCCGATGGAAGCATTCCGCAGCGCAGCATCGTTCGACTGCACACCCGCGATAGCGGCCTGTATGAAGCGCGCACGTGTGTCATTATCGGCGTCATCCCACTCGTCCCGGGCGCGGAACTCGTGCTGCCAATGCCACTTAAACGCTCGCTGGGCTGCACTCAGTCGTACCCACTGTGGCAGTTGATAATTGAACCACTCGTCGATCTCCTCGGCGTGCGGGCCCAGGTCGGTGTACTCAAAATCGTAGGCGACGGGCTCTGAACGGTTGAACTCGGCGACGATATGGCGTAGTTGCTGTAGAGAGAGCGAGTCGGTCGGATTCGGGGGACCATTAGTCGGAGGAGGAGCCATGGGTGCCGCGGGGGGAGCTCCTTGCAATGCGTTGCGCTGGAGGGGGGGTCTCGACGGTGGCGGCGCGGGGACGGGTGGAAGCTCGTGTTGCTCGGTTTCGCCGGCCATGTCTGCAACCTCTCCCGTATCGGCGACGTCTTCGGTCGGTGTAAGGGCCTGAGCCCCGTCTTGAGCGGCCCTCGAGGGCCAGAGGTTGCTCATGGTGTATGTTTGGACGTTTGGATCTCGAGGCTGGTTCGAAACAATGGGTGCCCCACCAAGATTGTTATCTTTTCGGCTCTGGCTCTCAAGCCATCATCACGGTACAAGGTTCGTTTCTGGTCGTCGGCGAGTCTATGGCTACTTCAAGATGGATACTGTTTCCAAAGTTGAAGATGCTTGGAGTGGTGGACGTGGCAGGCTGGGGGATCCAATGCATGCAGCTCACTTCAGCCTTGGGGATTTGGAGTTGCGCCGGCAGAGTTAATTGGTGGCCTGGGCGCCTAGAAATACAGGGTCCACCTCCATCCCACCACAGACAACCTGCGTCACAGTCGCTCTGGACCAAGCCTCATTCTATAGCTTGAAGTCTCAAATCTTTTTTTTTTAACGACGGCCAAGGAATTGATCAAGGCTAGGCTTGGGTATAGTAGAATATGATAGAATTACTTAGAACCCACAGAGTCGTCATCAGAATCTCCTCCCTCTCCCTTGCCCGCTTGCTTCTGTTCCCTAGCCTTGGCTCTCTTTCTAAGCTTCTTTAGTCGATTCAACCTCTTCTTCTTGTCCTTGATATGTTCTTCCTTCTCCGTCAGCCTCTGTACCTCGGCCACCTTCTTTTCTTCCTTGGCTTTTGACCTCTTCCTTAGTGATACCCGTTGCTTCTTGCCGGGCCGCCTTTTACTCTTGCTCGCCTCATCTTCTGTCTTCTCACCAGGCTTAACCTTTCTCGTCACCGTGATGGTTGTGACTTTCCAAGGAAGTTCGAGCCCCCAAGACCTATCGTGCGATCTTTCGAGCACCTGGTCCCCGCTCACCGCTGCGTATGCGTATTGTTGCTTCTGCTTTGCAGGCACATTCGTCACCACGTAGTAGGATAGTGGTCGACCATGGACGAATTCACCATCGCCCGTAGGCTCGACATCTTCCTCCAAGACAACCTTTTGCGCAGCAGGGGCGCTGCTGAAGAGACGGAACGCAAATTCCTCCTCGGCATCCTCCCCTGTCCCATCAGGAGAATCGGAACCCCCTGCTTCTTCATCACCTGACCCTTTGGGTCCTGCGAGATGAGAATCCCCCATAATCAGATCGGCGGCCGGCTGGGCGAAGCTGTCGTCTAACCCTAGCGACTTTGCGATCTGCGCATTCAGCCTCGCCCGCAGCTCAGCGTCTTGGATACCATCATCACTCTCACTTCCATGGTCTGATCCATTCAGGTCCTCTCTTCGAACTCTAAAAGCAAATTAGAAGCTGAATCTCTAGTGTCCCGTAAGAATGGAACCGTTACATACCTTTTTGCTTCTGGAAGGTCAAACATGGTTGTCGTCTCACAAACCCCCTTTTCCCTTCAAACTATTGATGGAAAAGATGGAACGGGCTGGAGATGCTAGTGGGATTTACCAAATAACGCTACCGTCCACGTCGTATTCAACAGACCAGAGCTGAAAAAAAAGAAGAAATAGGCCGTCGCCGGCGGTCCGCGGATCTTGAGCACACGCGGCGTTGATGACGATCGGGACGAATGAGACTGGGCCTGAATGAGGCAAAAGAACTGGGTCTTCTTCTCGTTCCGGTTTTTGCACAGACGAAGAAATGAAAGGGTACAAGGGGGGCAAGAGAAGAGGTATGGCCACGACAACGCGGAAAGCAGCTGAAATCTCCAGTTTATCCGCTTTTCAGTGCGACGACGTCAAGACGAGACTATGGGCGATGCAACCCAAGAATTTCCTTTTTGCTTATCTTATCGTGGAGTTGCCTGCCACAAAGTCAGCACGGCCCGTAGCGGACAAAAAAAAAAGGTCAGCTGGGAAGCTTGATATTGGGCATCTATTCTGAACCCTCTGGTTTTACACCACATATTAGTGTGACAAGCCAAGAACAACACGAGATGAAGCTCAAATCTTAGCCCAGCACATCATTCTTTCTCTAATATTTAGCCTCACACAGCGTATCATCGTAGGAATACCACGTCTACGGCAAGCTCCGTATTGCTTCGATTTCGGTCTTTTCTTTCCACCACTAGCACGACCCGCTAACAAGACCTCATTCTCCTCGTCGGCCAATCAGCCCTCTCCCCCGTCCTCTCCCACAACGACCATCACGACACCATCCCACGGCGGGCCACCCCCTGGTTAGAGCCTCGACTTGGGGACCGGGCTGCCGGGTGCCGCTATTCACGAATCTGGTAAATAGCTCGCGACTACATGCTCGTGCGTGCTACCACTGCCGCTCCAAGCAGGCTTCACGCGGCTCGGATGACCCAAGCCCCCGGGACCGACGGGGGAACCGACTGTCCATGACCCTCCGTGGCGCCCGCTCGTCATGGTATGGTATGGTATGGTATGGACCACTGGTGACCGCCATGATGCGACAAGACCAAGCAAGCTGTGACCTCGCCAGGCATAAAGCAGCTGGCATCCCCGAGACTATTTGGGGGTCGATGGACCTTTTACCACCCCTTTGGTACGATAGGTTCCACCTTCTTCCGGGGGAGCCACGCAATATCATACTCCAGACTTGGCTTGGCCCTCGACCCATCTTCACGATGTGCTGCCATGGCTTTGTTGGTTGCGATCGGTCGTCTCATCGTAATTTCCAGCCCGTGTCTCATTTCCTGGTGGGCAGCTCGGCCACAGGCGAGTATTTCAACCCTTTAAGCCCCAGCCAACCTCAGGCCTACTTCACAATACGGATACATACATCGTTACACGAATGACGAATGCTTTCCACTTAACATGGTCATGCAACAAGGGACCAGTCTCTCAACAACCATCTGGAGCTCAACTCGACCAACTACTACGACTATCATCAACGCCCAAGCGACTCATCCATCATACGCACTCCCCGCACATCAACCAGCACCGGACACAAAACATCTTGATATAAATCATTCATTAAAGATTGTCAACTTCTGCGAATTACTTCATCAATACATAGGGGAACTTGATCTCAGCAGCCATCGTCTGGTCCACGCGCCGCTTGACAAAACACAACAAAAAACGTCCATCTCAGAAGAAGCATCTAATCAGAACCAACGAAATCGCAAGCTCATCATACCAAGCAAGAAAAAACAAAACGCCTCTTCTTTTCGCCTGGTCCATCCGTCCATCCTTCCTTTGGTCTCAGCCATGCAACAGTGTCTCGAATCATCGCATTCCCGAATCCTTGCTAGACAGCAAAAGACGCCGAGTTGTCGAATCCTGATCGTTCCGTTCCAAGTCATGGACCTCTCTCTAGTCGTCGACCATCTTGATGCATCGAAAACTCTTCACCAAGCCGATCCGTCAATGCCGCCTCCAATTATCCCGTCGTTTGAATGAGGAGTCGTCCGTCATGCCAACCAACTGTTTTACCGCCAACTCGTCAACCTTCCACCAACCGCCCATCCATCCATCCATCCGTCTACTTCCAGGTGTCCCGGAATTCTCAAAATCAGTGCAAGCCGCCCAATTCAGTTCAGTTTCCCAACACCGGCCGTCATAAAAAAACAAAACTCCAAAAAGGTATTGTACAAGCTCACTGACATATGAACCAAGCGCTCGACAAAGCCAGTGGTGTTCATGTCTCATCGTCATGCCAACATCTTTTGCTGGCAGCTTTTGTATATCGTCAAATGCGAGCTTCGCCACTCGAGAGGACGAGCGCCTCAGGTCTAACTGGGGTTCCAGGAATACTGGTTCATGGCATCAAATGAGCCTCGCTGTCCACCGTTGTAGACCGATGGAGGTTGCGATTGGCTCGACTCTGTCTTGACTGGCGAAGTGCCGGCCGTGTTGTTTTTGTACTGATCTTGGGGGAATGGGTAAGGGCGCGCTTCATTGCTGGCATACGCGATACTGTTGATATGCTCCCCCGCTGCCGTCGTCCAAGTGTTCGAGGGTGGGTAGTAGTCCCTCGCCGGGGCTGACGACGGCGCAGACGACTCAGCGTTGTAGCCCGGTTGCGCCACATCACTAGGGCTCGTGTGGACAGGTGCGTATGACCCGTATCGGTACTCAGGAGAAGCCTCGTTGTTTGCTATCGAGCCCGTGCTGCGTATCGATGGGTGGCTCATATGGCGGGGACTCTTAAGTGGTCGCGGGTTGTCGACATAGCGAGGAATGTTCATTGCGTGCTCGTGACCGCCGAGCGGCGCCGTGTGAATCGACAGTTGTGGAGGGGCTGTCGTTGTCTGCATGTAGGTGTATTGAGACCGAACCGGTGGGTGCTCCGAGTCTGTGGCCACCATGGAAAGCGGCACAGATGGCTCCATCGACGTCTGGATAGGTAACCCTTGTGGTTCGGCAGTAAAGTTGGTGGTCCCTGTAAGGGGTCCCATTGTCGCTGCTGGATAACTCTCAGGACCTGAGGACGGAACCTGTCCCATTGGCACCTGAGTCGGTGACGTCCAGGTTGGGTACGAACTACTGTCTGTCAGTACAGGTCTAATCAAGGTCTCCCTCCGGCGACCTGGGCCGACTGTCGTGTGCAGCGCCCAGTTCCCCAGAATCTGGCTAGAGGGATCGTAGATGGGTGGACTCACTTAGATCGTATGGGCCCTAGCTGGGTGCCGGGCATTTTAGGCGCGCTAAAGGTAAACGCCGTTCGCGGTAGCTGTGTGTCGATGCCTCTGGCCTTTTCTTGGTGCTTCACAGACAACGGTCCTGCAACAACGCCCAGCCCAGTTTCCACAAGGGCTTGTCCGCGAGATCCTGCGCTTGACCCCAGAAGAGGGATCTCCTTGCGAGCCTGAAAGTTGCGAGGGCTTCGGCCTCGCACAACGATAGGCGCCGTCGTGGATTCTGTCAATACAGCCTTGGTGCCGTTGGCCAAGGTTCCAACCACCTTCAAATGCAATACGAAATGCTGTTGAAGTTCCTTTCGTCGACCGTTGTTTGCTGTCGCACTTGATTCTCTGTCAGCATCTCGACCTCGCTCGTGCACGATAAAACTTACATTCTAAATTGCAGTCGACGCCAGCCGATGGGGTACACGGCAAACTCTCCTTCCGCTTCGGTTCCATCTTCCTGGAAGGGAATCAGAGGAAGGGATTGGGGTTCTTGGTCAGGGCTCTGGTTGGTCTCAGGCGA
Source organism: Fusarium sp. NRRL 66088 (assembly GCA_013186415.1). Taxonomy (NCBI): domain Eukaryota; kingdom Fungi; phylum Ascomycota; class Sordariomycetes; order Hypocreales; family Nectriaceae; genus Fusarium; species Fusarium sp. NRRL 66088. Next base: position 120,523 of record JABCKD010000317.1, read on the forward strand.
GTTTGGGGGAGGTGTCTTCCAAGGGATAACGATCAACCGGACGGGGTTGCCATCGACAGACTCGATGGCCGAGATGGTGACCTCGGTGCTATTTACTGCCACAGTTTCTCCTGCCTCGGTGATGACAGAAAGCTGACCACGCGGGGTTACAAGGGAGCCGCTGATCTGGAAGAGATTTCTCCGGTAGCAGGTAAGTTCCGGCTGTCGCAGCGAGCCGTCGGCCGTGCTTGTGGGCATCTCGGAAAGGAAGAACATGCCGTGGAGCTGGGCGGACAATTCGAGCTGCTGCACACGGCCTGCCTGGTCAACGATGGTGTTCTTGTCCTGGGTCCTCTTAAAGGCCAAGAGCTTGTGCTCGTGGCTGGCGCTCATCTTGGAGTTGTCGTCGCGGAGGTCCTGGACGATCTCCTGATACGCGGGTGGCTCCGTCTCGGAAAAGGACCTCTTCAGATTGGGATATCCGTGGTGAGAGACGATTTCCGGATGCGCTGACCTGTCGTACGCCTCCTGGTCGTCCGGAGGGTATCGACTGTAGGAGTACGGAGGCTGATCCATCTCTGTGTGGTTGCTGCTGGTTCGTCCAGAGAGCGGCGAGGAAGTTGACGGCATGGAATCGGGGACCCGACCCGGGATGTGCACTGAGCCACCATAACTTGACCACATGCCCGAATGCCCCGGGTGGCCTCTCAGATCTGCCATAGTGGCCGGATATGCTGCTGCGGTTGTCATGGGAGCATAACCTGATCAACTCGTCGCCTCCTTCAACCAGACCAGAATGTCTGGGCTAAACCCGTCGCTAGTAAGGCGGCCCAGAGAGCATAAAAGTTGAGACAGGCCTGGCGGGACGGGCAAGATGATTGTCGGCAGAGAAGGAAAAGGCACCCAGACTGTTCTTGGCACCGAGCAGAGTGCGATGGCGATGGGAGCGTGCGTGCGTGCGTGCGGTGTTGGAGGCGATGAAAGGGACGGGATCCAAGACACAGGGGAGTGAAGTCAAGGTTGCAGGTGCAAGTGTACTTGTATATGGGAGTGGATGGCGACCAGAGGAACGGCAGATGGTGGAGGGGAGTGTTTGGTAAAATGTCCGGCACTGTCTCCGGGGTGGAGACCGAGTTGGACGGGGGGAAGTTTCGAGGTCCAGGCACAGGGACTTGGGTCAGCGCTCTCGACCACGACCACGCATCAAGCAAGCAAGCCCGGAGAGAGTTCTCAGTAGAGGAACTCAGAAGGGCCGGGCATGAGCGTCTGTGGGTTGGGGAGGCCACTCCAGCGCACGCGGCCGTTCTTGGAAGGAGGATGGATGGGGAGTGGAGGGGCGGATCTGAGAGAAACAATCACAGCCTGTTACGGTGGTCGAGGCAGATACCCTGCAAATACTCGGCAATGCTGGGGATGAGGTCTCTTAAGAGACGGTGATATCCCACGGGATGTGATGGCGGCGGCGGTAATGAGGGTGATAGAGCAGAGCAGAGCAAGCAACGTGCGTGGGCAATGCTGTTAGTTAGTTGTTCAAGGATGAGCTTCGTCGGGCGCCCATCATGGGAGACGGCAGTCTGATAAGGTGGATGCGTTGATGGAGCGTAATGGAGCTTAGACGAAGCTATGCCCCGGAGGTAGTCTAGAGGGTCCAAGGGAACCGCAAAGTGCCGGGTACAGGCAGGCAGGTTAGCAGAGACCAGACCAGACCAGAGAGCCAGACATGGAGACAGGCCTGCTCTGCTACTAGGAGGCAAGGACCGACGAGCCCGGTGGCTCGCTCGCTCTGGGGGCCAGGGCCTTTGACGCGAGGTGAGAGAGACGACATCCCAGACACGCCCCAGTCCACCACAGTCCCTTGCCATGCCATCCCCTCGTCAGCGTCTACCGAGGGGTTCGAGAACACCCCTGCCCGTTGAGTCGAGCATCGAGACTTTGCAAGAGGCGGCCATGTACTGTTGACAAGCGGCAACGCTAAAGTCTGGATGAGAACATGCCATGTGTAACCCAGGGCCCGTGTACTGGCTACCCCGTCCATGGCGGTTGGGATTAGATGGAGAGAGGCCGACGAGCAATGGGTCGAGTGGAGACACGGGGGCCATCTCTCGAGGGCCGGAAGCCCCTCCTCCCTGAGGCAAGGCGCCCCGTTCATGGCCAATCCCGGACCCTGATGCCTGACCGGGGATGTTGATTTTGAAAGAAGAATCCTCCGAGCTTGAGTAAAGGCTGATGGCCCGCAAATTTCTAGAAGACCGTTGGACAGAGTCGCCAATGGGGCAGCGCGCAAGAGCAGGGAGGCGAGGAAACAGAGCAAAATTCGGACTCGAAGAGTTTTGCTGTCGACAAGGGGTCGGGTCTCGTCTTCTCTCGGCCATTGTTTCCCCCTATGTCCACATCGCGATCTGCTGTCTGTTTTTTGACCTGACCAAGAATGCCTGAAGGCATTAACACGGGGGCTATATCAGACAACGGGCCCTGCACCCCATGGTCGACTCTGGGTAGCGTGCTATGCTAGACGATGCGATGCGCAAGCAACGTTGGATCGAGACCCGGTCACAAACCGGAGCAGCTATTTGCCTTGCAACGATCCGTTTTGGGATCGACTCGGGAGATGAGAAACTGGAGCACCTTCTCGGTCTGGCAAAGAGATGGCTTAGCTTATGCTTACCCGAAGCATTTTGGATGCGGCATTGGTGGGCGCCGGCTGACGGAGAAGAGGTGGAGACGACGGCGCGGCCCCGTCATCAGCATAGCGCTGCAGTATGGCATCAGCCATCCGCAGCAGTGGCAGCAGGGCCGGGCGCGCTACCTGGGTAGGTGCGTGCTGTACTGTACTGTAGGTGGCATTGCGGCAGCCCAGCAGCAGCACCTCCTACTGTATCGGAGGCACTGCAGCCATGACAGCAGCAGGAGGAGCAGCCTGGAGAAGCACCAGCACGAACCATAGGCCATCCCAGGGCCATCCTGGGCCTTCTGTAGGGCCGTCCCATGCCATGGATACCATCCAATCTGTTTGGAAGCTTGTCCGCAGCATCATCTGCGCGAGGCGACCTCCCAGCCTGGGCATGCTCGTGCCGCATTGTGGAATTGAATTTGGCCGATGGTGCGGAGAAGCTGGTTCCGGGTCGCAGCCTCGTGTTTGATGGAGATTCAGGACCACGGCACTGGCATATGGCGTATAGACCACAGGATCCGTTTGCTCATGGACGAATGGACAAACAGAAGACGAGAATGCGGTTGGGCCGGGAGCTCGCTGCTGGGCCATGTGGCTTTGGCTCGGACCAGCACCACAATTTCTGGGATTTCCAATCCTTGCCTGTAAACGATGATGCTAATCATGACGATGAGCGCGGCTTACGACAAGCTCTCGGCGGGTGGATAGACGAAACAGGCGCCTTTCGTCACGACTCAGTAATTGCTGTAATAGTGCTCAAGCTCTCTGCCGCTCATGATGAATACACGCGAGGGGGAATAGCCCTTGGAACGAACGGGCGCCCTTTTGGAGATGGCTTCACCTCGCGCCGTTGCATCGATGTCTCGCGTTGTCGTTGGTTGGTTCGTGGGTGGAGAAGAATGCCAGGGCCGGCCAGGGCCAGCCCCCCCAAAGAAAAAAAAAAAAAGTGAGACAAGGGCACGAGGGGAAGGAGCTTTGGAAGGAGGTTCAAGTGGAGTCGCGACCTTTGTTGGAGGAGGCAAGGAGACGTGCGAGGGGAAACCACGACCAGGTCAGGGCCAATCACAAGCACGCAGGCATGCACTAAGACAGAATGAGCAAGAAGCGAACCAGGGAAAGGCAGGAGCGGCCGGGGCCGTGCCCCCTTCCCAACGGCCGCCCCCCTCAACGGTCGTCCCCCCCACAGTGTCTCAGTACGGTGTGCCTAGCGCTTCCGGCACCGTCAAAAACAGCCCACTTTCCCAACTTCGTCCTCGCGCCGCTTGGTCAAGGTCCAGGCTCTTTGCCCCAACAGGGCCTTGTCTTGTTCTGCGTCCGCCTCCTCCAGGTTTCGCATGCATGCAGGCATGATGAGGAAACCTAATCGGTCGCGGGTATGGCATCCGCATCGCGTGTTTTTGTCGTCAGCGTGCCTCCAGGGGGCGGCTGCGATAACCCCAAGCTCCATTTCAGCAACTTCAGGACGCCAGGGCAGGTCCAAGCCGCCAGGGCCTCAAGCGCGCCAGCCTTTGTTAGGCGAAGCGAAGTCTCAAAGTCCATCTTCCACCAAGGTTTGGCCGATGGCGCGAAAGGGCGAAACGCTCGCCTTGCTCGAGCAGGCCTTTCATCCCGACAAGGGGAATTCGCACAGCAACAAGACGAGACCAAACAAAAGACACCAAACCTGAAATGACCAATTCAGACAAGTCCAAACATTTTTCACCCAGGATACAAGACCACCAACCATGCCACTGCGCCATAAGGGAAAATGAGGCCCTGCTATCTACCGGGGCACGACTCGAACAACTCGTCGACGAGAGAGAGCAGGCAAGGGTGTGCATTCCTCCATCTCGACAAGACAAGCAAGCACACACTTTGCGCACGTCCACACACCCGCATCGCCTTCATATCCAGGCCGAGTAGCACAGACTGAAGAAAGCCCACGGACATCGCAGATGCTTACTACGAACAAGCGACGAGGACGCAGATTCTCGCGCGCAGGTCATCACCCTCACATGCCGGCGGTTCTCGATTGCGGGGATGGATGGCCGGCTCTAGCCCTCATTCGCCGCTCAAGGTGTACGGCAAATGAATTGGCACCTTTTCACCCGCGATCATGGTTGCGGGTGTCCTTGGTTGAGACTTGCACATCGCCCGCAAACACGGCTGCCAAGCCCGCGCCCTGGAACCATAACCCAAAAACACAAGCCCCCAAACCCAGACAAGGGATTGACTTTCACCGGTGGGCAGTCCCTCCTGACACACGCGCCCAGACGCCACTCCGACGGTAGTTCCTCGTCCCTATCTCGTCCCGCCGTCTATCCCTCGATGTAACCATCCCAGGTGGCCACGGCGATTTTTCTAAGATCTGGCAGTCCAGTGCGTCCGCCTGGCTTCGCAGCAGCAGCATTGAAATGGGATGCAGATGGCTTGCGTGCCCATTGATGCCGCTTGCCGTCTCACGGGCCACCCAGGGTCCTTTCCAAGGATTCCCCTTCGGGATGTGCCTGGAAGCTCCACAATTGGCCATTGCGACGGACTCCCGTTTTGGCTGGTTTGGGGTCATGGTTGACAGCTTTAAGAGCGTATCCAGGACAAGGGCTGGTCGCATTGATTATTCGGGGCCTGATGCGGACGAACTACCGCTCCATGTGTCCTCGAGGTCGAAGCAAGCTTGCAATTTCAACTCGACGCCCAAGCACCCGTACCCGTGTTCTGCACCGACCGATGACGAATGATGGGCGCGGTGCAAACGCTGCGCTGCGCGGTGCGGTGCGCGGGAACGTCGCGGGATCCGCGACAAAGGGGCCGAGATTTGAGCGACTATTGTGACTTGTGGACTCTGGCCGAGATTATGTTTCGCACATCCATGGTCTTAGAACGCCGGCTTAAGATATATCAGCAAGCTTTTATGGGCACTACCACTGACGGCCGGTCCATGTCATTGGCTGCTGCGGAGGGTCGCTAAAACGGCGCTGCAGGTGTGCATATGCGTGAGGTGAGAGGTGTGCTGCTTTGAGCGCATCCATGTTCACACGCACGCCAGAAGCTGCACCAGGCCGGCCGTCCGCAGCTTGTGCGGCCACGCCAAAGTTCAGAGCCGCACTAGATGGGATCGCTATCTTTGTCCGCCCTACGCAACGCAGTACGACACGGGGAGAGAAGGGAGCAGAGGTTGTCCGAAATGTTTCACGGCTGCGACCAACGATCAAGAGGTGCCGTCAGGGTGGACGGGAGGCTACGATGATGACTGGCTCCCCAACCGCACTGTAACCGCAGACGTTGCAACGCGCCAGCAGATCGCGGCAGTTGAACGCCCACAGTCCACAGTGCCAGTGCCATGAGCCAGAGAGCGGAGTCGAGGCATTGGCTCCCTTGCAAGCCCTTGCAAGCCCGTCCAAGCAGGCCAGCCCAAGCCTTGCTGGCTGCTGGCATTGGGTTTTAGTGCTTCTGCCCCCGTGGCTGCCGACGAGTCCCGCCCCTTGTTCCCTCAAGCACGCAAGCCCACTTTTGTCCGGGGTGAGGGACGAGTAAACTCCAATTGGCTTGGCTTGGGCCCGCCTCTCCGGCCGGTAGACCCTTTTCGGACGACGATCATCGCCCAGCAACCCTGACTGGGAGGCGCTTGACTCGCTTTGGGCAGTGGACTAATATTGTCGACTTGGCTGTTATTCAACGCGAACGCCGATCGAAGGGGGTTGAACCCGGCTGTTGTTAATGATGAGTTATGCCTGGATGAGGAATTAAACGCATCTCGGGGTCCCCTTTCCACATGCAGCAGGCAATCGACGCACATCGGCCGACTAATTACCTTTCCCCTGAGATTGCGAGATGATGCATATTGATGCGCATAACGTTATTTAACTCTGAGAGATGAGTCTGTGGCTGGGATGCTCTTTGAGAGTCAGAGTTCAGCCTTGCCGAGGGAGATGGATGGATGGATGGATGGAGGGAGTGTTTGGTTTCCCTCTGTTGGTGGTCGATCGATCCCCTGCCAATTCCCGACGGCCTCAACCACCACCTGGCTACCTTAGCCAGTCTCAGGTAACTCGAGACAAGCGCTACTTGGTTACCCGCGTTGGTGGCTCTACGACATGGGACGATTTTCCGCCTCTATGTTTGGAACTAGCCAAATAAGCAACTTAGACTTTGGGACAAGCGCACCTCTGACGACACAACGGCTCAGTCTCTCTGGATTTTGCCCTGTGTCGGACGAACCAGGGCTCGGCAGAGGAAGAAGAAACAACAACAGCAGCGGGCAAGAAACAACAATGACAACAACCAAACATCCGAGTTGAAACGAAACGTTGGAGTTGTTTCTTTCCCCAGCCACCAATCGCGGCGTTTGTTGGGCCAAGCTAGCAAGCCCTTGAAGGCAGACTTAGCCTGGGGTTACGGAGTCTCCAACGGCACCAGAGCAGTCTATGATTCCAACTATTATGCAATTCCACGGCCGATGAGGAGCGAATCGCATCTTTTCGTCCAGAGTCTCTCTGAGGGCATCAGGCCACCAAGACCAATAGTCCCGATGAAAACTGTCCGTGTAGAATCAACCAAGCGTCATTTCCCCAACGTCCACGGTGCAGCTTTTTCTAGAGGAGGGATGGTCCTTGTACTCTCACCTGGCCCACCATCAGCGGTAGATTGTCGCGCCCCAAAGGATCCCTGCGAGGCTTTGCATACGCACTATGGCTGGCACGAAAATACCTCGAACGGAATACAGTACAGTACATCCTCTAGACTGACTCGTCGACGATGCCTGATTCGTGTACCTGTGTTGGTGAGTCTCCTCCGTGCGTCGAAGTGGTATCGCCGACTCAGCCCTACCACTTTTAAAGGCACTTTGGTGATGCACTTGCGGCTCCCGACTTGGACGATCCAGGGGCATCTAACTGATTGACGATCAACGCAACGTGCCGGCAAGCATGGGGAACTCCCCCGGAGCTCCAGTGTCATGTCTAGACCTGTGAAGCTAGCGGAAAGCCGTTGTGCTTGCTCCAATTCATTGCAGAGAAGGGCCACATGGGCGAGTGAGGCGTGCAACGGGGCGCCGCCAAACGCAAAGACCGCGACGGGACAGGATAGGACAGGACAGAACGCAGAGAAGCCGAACATGCATGGCGCACGCGTGGCTACGGGGCCATCCTCCAAGGCTTGCAAGGGTGAATTCAACGGCGGCTTGCAAACAAGCCCGTCTTGGGAACGTGTGATGGTTTCACCACATTATCAAGGGCGCAGAATGTCTCTGCCGGCTGGAGGATCAGCTCAACTTGGCCTCAAGGCCTGAGTGAGGCAGAGTGAAGAGGACAGCCAGCCAACGACGGTCGTGTCTCGACTGACTTCTAACAAGACGCGTCTGGCTAACAAGTTCGTCACACGCTGAATGTCATGGTCGGGTCTCTAACCGAACCGATCTACCAGTCCCGAGGAGCGACACAAGAGCCGGCTTGCGCCAGTTCTGCAACTGTCGGCCCAGACCGGCCGCTACCGCAAGTCAACAATTTAAACGCTGGCCAGAGATGCCAGCAGAAGAAGCAACAGCAACAACATGTGTGTGTATGTATGCGTGTTTGCTTGTGTGTGGGAGAGAGCGGGGGTCTCTTTTTAGGTATGTGATAGCTGTGGGTTGGACATCTGCAAGCTCCTGAGCACAAGTTCCTCGTTGGATCAGAGTTCCGGCACAGTAAGCACCTGGCTGTGGGAAGCTGTATCAACGGCAGTTGTCGAGAAGAGACGAGTCATTCCCCTTTGCGGCAAACGGACGGAAGGACGACCCATCAGACGATCGCGCCATGTCGTCTCTTTTGCCACAACCGGCTCCTCGAGGGCACGAAAGGAGTACGGGCTCAACATTACACGTCCCGATCCATCCACCGTGGTCTAGTCCGCCCCAACTTGTCGCTTCCCGAGTCCTGTCAAAGATGATGCTGGTCTAGGTTATCCCTACTTGGGCGCATAGTCTCTCTCGGAGGGCAACCCTCGGCGTCTCTGCAGAGAGACGAAACCAGGTGCGGTACCACATGAACGATTCAAATACGACTGCAGGCTATTGGAAGAAGTTGTTGCTCCAGGGTTTTGCCTCGCGTTCGCGAGAGATGCTGGGCCAGTCGGTGTGCGTCTTGCACCAAGGTTGACAAGATGGTGTCGATGCCCTTGGCATCAAGCCTACGGGTGACTCTGGTGCTACCCTCCTTGCGTCCGGGCTCTAGGCCTCGTTTAAGTTTTGTGCTCTGACCTTTCCAGACTTGCTGAGAGCAAAGGTACTGTACGGACGGTTCGAATGGTTCAAACTGGCCACGTTGCCCATGAACTGTTTCGTCATTCTTTGCGAGAACAGGTGAGCAGAACTCTAGGCGGGTCATACTCTACGGCACGGCAGTTGTTTTTCAACATTGAGCCTGGGGGGCGGTTCAACCGGCTAGCCAGTAAGCCAGCGCTGGGAATTCGGGGATCAACAAAGCCAAAGGCTCAATATCGCCGCCCAACGCCGATCAGCATGTGATGCCTGGCATCAAACCAAGCATGGGTGAAGGGATGGTCCCCCGAGCAAAAGCAAAAGGACGAGTCAGGCTGGGCTGGTGTTTGAAGTGATCGGCGAGTCTTGTCCAGGATCAGGTTGCTCTACCGAGTGAAAAGCCCGACTGGCGGTCTGGTGCTCCTCGCACCCAGGCAAGTGGGAGAACCCATGCACACCAAAGAGCGGTTTGAAAGGTGTAGTATCCACAGGATGATCAAGGCGTACGTACGTTCCACCTGGGTCTTGAGTCTAGTCTACCGGATATGTCAAACGGTGCATAGAGAGGGTCTTTTTGTTGTTGCACAAGATGATGCCCCGTCTTGTTCAACGGCCGCAACGTGCATCTCACTTTATTGTAAGTGGTGTTGCTCATCCATGAGAGTTGAGCAGACGAGGTGTGGGAGGGTATAATACTGACATCCCAGACAGGCAGACATCGTCATTGTGGCAAGAATGGTTCAATTTCGAGAAGGATATGCAGAGAAGAAAGCTCGTGGATCCATTCATTTATACATCATTCTTTGGATCTCGGAAGCAAGGAGATCCGGATTCGCTATACATACACACAAGAAAACGGCTGTCTACACTAGAGTATGACATCTGAGTCACTCGGGTTGAATAAGGACTGCCTGGGTCATCCAAGGGAGGGCCCCTACTAGGCTCTCATTTCCCGGTTATTGGATTATCCAGTTGTCGCCCTCTTCGTCCGAGTCCCCTTCGACGAGGTCTTCCTCGTCCAGCAGGGCCATCTGCACGAAGCGACGAACCCAGGCCTCTTGGGCTGGGTCGAGGCCAGCCTGGTTATTGTTGTTATTGTTATTGTTGACGCCCTGGTTCTGGGCTGGTTGCTGCTGCTGCTGTGGTTGTTGTTGTTGGTTGTGGTGAGCAGGAGGTTGGTGTTGTTGTTGTTGATGTTGATGCTGCTGATTCGGTCGCTGACGTGCAGCACCTCCTCCACGACCTCTACCTCTCCCTCGGGGTGCCGGCGCCGCTGGCTGCTGTCTTCCACCGCCTCTTGCACCGCGTCCTCGACCCGCCGGGCCTCGAAGTGGGCCGTGGTGGCCGCGGCCCGCTGCTGGTTGTTGTGGTGCGTCAGGCGCAGCCGGAGGGACCGCCCGACGGCCGTCTCTGGCATGGTTGTCGACTAGTCGGATAACGAGGGGACCTTCGCGAGCGACTTCAATGGCCTGACCTTGAGCGCCTAGCTGCGCCTGGGGCTGGTTTTGGTTTGCGTCCGCAGCGTTGCCCTGGTCCTCATTGTCGCTGTCATCATCAGATTCGAACTCAACCACCTCGAGCGGTGCCGCCGGTTCCTGTGCCTGTGCCTGTGCAGGACCTCTTCCTCCGATGAAGCCAAGGCCCACGTCGTCTCCGTCGCCGCCCTCGAGTTCCCAGAGCCGCATGTAACACGAAGTGACCTTTCCACCGGGCTGCTGGTTGTAGTGCTGATAGGGGTTGACGGGGTCGAGCCATGACGAACACAGGTAGCAGAAGTGGGTGTCGCAGCGGGAGCAGATCATGTGGTTGCAGCCGTGAGTCTTTTGCGCGGGGGCGTTGCACGTCGGGCAAGGACTTGTGTGAAGCTGGAGATACTCAAGAGAGGCTTTTTCCTCCTCGCTGAGCTCGCCCTTGTCACGTCTTGGTGCACAGCGGACAAATTCTCCGTGCCATGACTGGTAACACTGGCCGCAGAATGCAAAGCCGCAGTCTTCACAGATGGCTAGGAGGTCCGCCCTGTTGAACATGTCCTTCTTTTTCTTCTTCTTTGCGTTGTTATCGCCCCCCTTTTCTTCGTCCTCTTTTTCAGACTCGGCATCAGAGGTTTCAGCAAAGTCGAGGCCCTCGGGCTTCTTGTGACGTTTAGATCGAGCAGCACCGTTACACCATTGGCGAGGACAGTAGATGGTGTTCTTGTCAGACTCGAGCTCAGTCTTGTACTTGAGCGTGACGTAGCGCTTGACCATGTCCTCGGCGAGGCCAATCTGGAGAAGTTCGCTGGGACTCACGGCGACCTTTGGTTTCTTGGTCTCTTTAGAGGCAGCACGCTCCTTGGCACAATTGGGTGCTAGGCACCGTACGGTGGATAGATTGCCCTCTTTGATGGCATCATTGTAGAACTCCTGGAGACATTGGATGCAAAAGATGTGACCACAGTCGAGCATCTTGTGACACTTGGATCCTTTCTTGGGGTCTGTTGGGAAGAGTTAGCATCCGAAGTCGCCAGTAAGCAAAGGTAAGTCAAGCCAACTTACCAAGACAGACACCACAGTCAAAGGTTTCCCTTTCAAATGCTGCCTTCTTAGACTTTATATCGTGGTCCAGCACGGCGAGCTTATGCTCGGGGTCAACCTCAAGAGTTCCCTCGGCAGTAGTGGTCCCAAAGACGTCCTCAGCGGCACGCTGGATGTGATCAATGTAAGTAAAGGCAACCATGTCACGTCCAATCTCATCCCACAGGCGAGGACCGTCATCTTCAAGTCTCTTGATGGTCTCTTTGGTCAACCACTGCGGCGTCGTCGATATCTGCACTTTTGGCGGCGCGTCTACAGGGTAGCCCTCGGGAAGACGGATCTGCAGCCGCAAGGACGGTAGATACGAGACCTCGAGAGAATCCACCTCTGGCTGGCCATTCTCGGCGGCCTGGCCGGGGGTGTTGAGACCTGTGTGAGCGGGCGCAGAGGCTGCTGGGAAAGTGACGGTGACGGGAGCGGCGGGCTCGACAGGGAGCTCAATCTCAAAGGTGAAGGGGTCCTTGGCATCGGGGTGACGGATCTCGGGGTAGATGGCCTCGAGAGAGCCGAGCTCCATAAAACGGGGATCATCGCTCTCGTCCATGGTTGTTGATTATGTGGTTGATATCAGGAGTGTTCATTATCCTGGATAGGTGTGTTGTTGTGTGTGGTGAATGAAGAGAAACGATGAGCTCTCTAGGTAAGAGATAAACAAACAGAGGGGCCTTTAAGTTGATATCTGGGGTATCCACGAGTTAACCCCAACAGCTTTGCTTGGTCAAGCCTCCATTGTTTGAACCTTTGACTCTTGATCAAAACTCAAACATTTCTCATGAAGCGGGGGGGAAGAGCGGCTTTTGACATGGGAGAGAGAAAAAGAGTCCAAAAGGGGAAATGGCGATAAAAGGAAACAAAAGGAGTGGAGAACTGTTATTGGGAAAAAAAAAGATGACTGTGTCCGGTAAAGAAATAATACAAGTCTCTCCTTTCTTTTTTTTTTTTTCTTCTTCTTTCTTCAACTCTTCTTCGTCCACTTAGAAACTGTTGTTTCCGAGGTCTTTGGAAAGAGAGGTTGGATGGAAAGTTGATGACTCTTTTCGCCGTCGTTGGATTCGCCCACTTTAGGCGGCAGATTATGGAGTACGCCGCCACGGAACGCCACTTCCGGAGTGGGGGTGGGATGGATCCTGTGCGCCACATATGTGATGCAGCAGCAGCACCAGCCACACAACACGAGGCGTAACACCCCTTGTCTGTATCATGTGCATCATCTTCATCATTCTTTGCTTTTCAACCCTCGACGAACAAACTTGTCTAGGCAGACAAACCTCTTCCCTCTTTTTCTTTTTCTTTCGAAACTGCACAAAGTATGAAGCCTTGAATTATCCTCTCGCGATCCTCTACAGACGACATCAGAGAGAGATTAGTTGCCGTCATGGAGGACACGACGCCCCTTGCTTCCCTCTCCGTCACCCACGTCTACTATGTAAGCCAAAAAAAAAAAAAACATGCACACTTTCAATCTCCAAAAACCTCCCCTAATGTTAAATCATTCTAGGACCCTCATGATAAACTCTCCCTCGTATGCGCATACCTCGCCCTCCTCCCCCAAGCCCTCTGCGTCGTCTACGCAACCCTAGTCCTCTTCACGCGCGAGGTAGAAGTCGCCCTCATGTTTGCGGGCCAACTCGCATGTGAGGCCATCAACTTTGCTCTTAAACGGCTCATCAAGGAGGAGAGACCGCGGCGTATACACGGAAAGGGGTATGGCATGCCCAGCTCTCACGCGCAGTTTGTCGCATTCTGGAGTGTCTCGCTTGCTCTGTTCCTACTCGTGCGCCATCGACCTAGACCGGCAAAGGATCATCGTCGTCCTTGGAGTGTTCCTGAGAGGTTGGCCGTGAGCGTTGCGGGGGCTGTGGTTGCTGGTGCTACTGCCTGGAGTAGGGTTTATCTCAACTATCATACTACGTGGCAGGTTCTCGTGGGGTGCGCTGCCGGTGTGATAAGTGCGGTTGGGTGGTTCGTCATTGTTGCCGTGGTGCGACATGTTGGCTTGTTGAGCTGGGCTCTGGAAACTAAGCTGGCTAGGGCTTTCAGAGTGAGAGATTTGGTGGTGGAAGAGGACATGTGTCAGGCTGGCTGGGAGAAGTGGGAGGAGAGAAGAATAGCTGCTTCATCTGATAAGAAGACGAGGTAGATTTTTTTGTATCAACATGAATCATAATGCACATTTTAAAATATCAATGTCATACAAGTAGTAGTAGTTGGTTCAATGCCTCGAGGCCCAGTCCTTGAGAACTACCTGGTCTTTTTCTAACGCTCCCCCCCCTCAGCAAAACTCTCACTCACCAAGGGGGGTTATAGTTTAACCCTCCTGGTTTATAACAAGAAAGGCAACTGGATATCTAACAAGGTCCCAAACAATGCAAATGCTTGGCTTTAAAGAAAAAAGGAGAAGAAAATGTGTCAGAAAGAAGCCGCCCACCCACCCAATCATGAATGTTAAAAAAAGAAAAGATGGTCATGTCCCTTTCCCTATCCCGTAACACACCCAAAACAAGTCGCAGTTGATTCCTTTTTTTAGACACGCGTTCGTTAGATCCACTGATCTTTTCTCATCCCTGGTCCAGCTCTTGAGCCCTGACGGCTATGCGTTCCGCGAGAACTCACGGATGAAGATTTGGGGTTATGGGAGAAAGGGCCAGGTTTTTGCCTTTGAGGGCTATACACAGCTGAGCTGAGGGTTGGCTGATCGTCTTGAGTCTTGTTGTCTTTGGCGCTCAGAGGAACAGGGGGCAACTCCTTCTCGAAGTTGTCCTTGACCTGGAACGTTGTGCCCTCACCTGGCACATCAACGATGGCGATGGCCAGGGGGCTTGTCTTTCTCGGGAAGAAGGTTACGGTGCTGTTTGGGCAGTCAAGGTTGTGAACCTTGTCCGCGTCTTCTTGAACTGGGGCTTTTGAAGGGCGCATGTCGTTGATGTTTGACAGGCGCAAGCCGATCTGAACAGTAGCGGTTGATAACATCGAGGAGCCACGCCGGCGTGGGGCGTCCTCGGGGACGTGGATGGCCGGTGGTGCGAGGAGGCCATCAGCCAGCTTCGTCGAAATTGACGACTTCTTGGCTGATGTAGGAGAGTAAGTTGTCGTAGGTAGTAGTAGTACAGGTGACTTGGGCTGCTCCTCCTTGGGGAAGATGCTGTACATGCTCTTCTTCAAGTTCTTGAGGGAGGCCTTTGACGAGGTTCGGATAGGTCCCGGCGGGAGGATTTGCGATTGGCGCATGCTTCCGAGTCGCAGAGGTCGAGGGAATGCGTGGTTGAGGATGTCCTTGCGAGCTCCCATGACCTTTCCCTCGTCTCTAGCTTCTGCGAGCAATGACTCCCTGCTGCTCTCCTTTCGGATCTGCTGTGGGAGTTGTAGTGGTCGAGGCATGGCAGAATTGGGTGTTGATGGTTCCAGCTCTTGTCCTTCAAGGTCTGACTTGAAGCCCTTGATACTGTTGCCGCCATCCTCGTAGCTTCCACTCGGGGATTTGCTCGATCGTAGAAAGAGATAGAGACAGCCCGTCAAAAGACCGGAAAGGTTGGCCACGACAGATACCACCATGGCTAGTTGCATTGTCTCGGGGCTTGCTGACTGAGGGTCTTCGAACGAGGTGTTGTAGAAGAAGGTTATGAGGAGTGTCTGTTGTCATTAGCTTTGAACACTCTGTATGGAAGGGGAAGTACTCACGTAGGAGAGCAGCGCAATCACCATGTAGTAGACCATGCGCGACGCCTCATCCCTGACCGCAAAGCTCATACTAGAACCGGTGTGAAGCTTGAAAGAGATGACACCGCATTGAATGAGTATCAACGAGACGATAGTGGTGAGAAGTCCGAAGCAGCCGAGATTGTATCGGTGGAGGTACCAGAAGAGTCCGGCAAAGCAAAAGTTTGGAGGCTGAATCGCAAAGGTGATGGAAAATGTCACCAGCAAGAAAAGCCCGATGATGACGAGACAAGCAACAACATTCCATCGTCCTCGCGCTGGGAATATGTTTGGCTTCGTAACTCGGATCGCTAGTTCGAGGCCGAATATTAGCTGGATGAAGGGAGTGATGAACAGAGCTGTAGTCATGTTAGTTGATGTAATGTCAATCATCCATCATTGTTGACTTGCCTGGTAGCATGAACTGTGAGATTGTTCGGCATCCAAGAATCATGAGAGACCGGAAACCTTTAGACTGAGCTACCGCGTAGACAATCCCTTGAACCACGATACCGCAGGATAGAACGAAGGGGTGTACATCACGGCGCTTGATGAGTCGAAACCAAGAGGTCCTGGTAAACTTGTAAGAATGCGCAACTTCCTCCGGGGCATTGGTATTTACCTCCACGTCCAGGCTGCATCGGTCTGCTTTGCCGTCTTCCATGACTCCCAGAATATGCTGGCAGCAGTCGCAAAAGCCGCCAACACATTGAAGCTCGCCAGAACGACAATCGAAGTCCGAACTGATGCTGCCGCGGCGAGCTTGAGCTGGTTGTCCCAGGCTGAGGTCGAGTTTGCCTGGAACTGAAAGCCCGCTGTGTCCAACTCACTGCCGTCCTCGGCCCTCTGCGCGATCCAGTTGACGCTATCCATAATGACTTTGTTGCAATTGCCGGTAGTTTAGGAGAAGGGCAGGCTTCAAGCCTTAGCAGTGCCGGCACTGCGTAGTTGTTCGGGGGCATGGGATTAGGTAGACATGCCGCCCTTTTTGCCAGAAGAGAAGATAATAATAGATAGGACAGGTAGGAGAGAGAGAGAGAGGGGTCACGCAAAAAGTAAAGAAACGAGCGATCAAAGGAGCACACGACAATGGCCGCTACAGTCAAGTAGTGACCTCTTGCCACAGACCGAATTGTCTGGACAAGTCGAGGCTGCGAAAAAAGAGTGAATTGATACACCAAGAAAGGAGAGAAATGGAAGGCTCCTGGCCTACACCAACAAACTGAACTGAATGTACAAAGAACGGTATGAAGGGTTCAACCAATATCATCCAGACTAAGATGTCAAGAGGCGATGCAAATCTTGATATCTCTGTCCCATCGGAGGCGCATCAAGCCGACTGAGGGCCCAGACCTGGCCCTCGACCCTCCCCGGCGACGAGTTGAAGGGGGACCCCTGAGAAGCAGAATCTCAGCAAGAGCAAGGGTTTTGGGTGCGCCATGACGGAGTTTGGTAACATCGTGGATGGACTCCCTTGTAGCTCGAGATGGGGGAGCTCAAGCCAAGCCCTCGGTATAGAGGAATGTCCTGCATTAGGGTGACAGGAGGCTCCTGTTGAAGATGGGGGTATTGTTTCACCTGGGGGATGTTGAGTTTTTTTTTTTCTTTTTGAGTGATTATCTGTGCGTCTGTGGCAATTTTGCACTCGCAAAAGAATTACTTCTCTTGAAGCTTTTCAAAAGTGTTGATAAAAGAGTTGATCAAGTTGGTTATCGTGGTTGAGTCAGGTTCCTTCCGTTGGAGCGTAGGTTAAAGCAAAGAAATTGATCAAGGTGCAGACCAAAGACGCCATCAAAGCCCCAAGGCCATGCCAAAAGCACGCATCTCGACGCTTAGCATAGCTAGTATGGAGCCGAACAAAGCCGGCCGAGAGGCTGAAGCATTGCTGGAACAAGGTCGAGTTTCGTCGTGTTGTAGAAGGAGGAGTTGAAGTTGTCAGGGCCTCTGCGCTAGTCCGTATCAGGTCTAGCTCGCACCCCCTGACGGCCAACGATAAAACACCAGAAACGACAGGGGATGAGACGCTATTACTACACGAGCAAGACTCGCTCGGGGGGCAGGTCAGAGATCCGGATGGCAGGTAACACGGATCCAGCCAGTGCCGACACTGGACGCGGGGATGAACGAACATGGTCCAAGCTGCTAAAGCTCTTTCAACAAGTTACAGGTGTGTCTTGTTGCTCTAACTCCACTGAGCTGAACCACTCACTGCCTGCTGCTGGCTGTGCACGGCCAGACCAGACCAAACACGAGAAGACGAAAACGAAGTGAGAAAAGTGCTCTGTGCGGTGGCTGGCGTTCTCGATTTCTTGTTTCAACATCTCTACAAGGGCCTTTGAAACTCTCGGCCGTGTAAGCGAGGACGGGCATCTTGTTCGATTTGGGGCAAGATTCGCCCAAGTTTGTCTACAAGGCCGCAATGCTGTTTAGCGAGATCTTGTCTGTTGCCTGTCAGCGGGGTGGCGATGCCATTTGACAGCTTCACCAGGGTGTCAAAGTCGTCTTTCAGTTGGAGCCCTTCAACGATGAAAGGCTTGGTATCTATGATATTCAACCTCGAAAACAATATCATGCACAATACTATAATTGGAGTCAGTAGCCCATTTACTTGAAAATGCGAAAAAGAAAAAAGAAAAAAAGAAACAAAGTGAGGCTTTCTCGCCACAGACTCAACCTCCAGGCCTCCATTCCCAGCCTCCCGGTCCCATGCAATCAATGTGAGACCGAGCGCATCAAGCTCTATCTCCCACGCGAACCCAATTGCGGAAAACGCTGCATGCACTAGAAAGGAGCGCATGGACAGCAACGAGTCAAGCCAAAAGTCGGAGTCAAAGCTCGCGATATCGAAGGCGTTGACTGTTGAGTCCGGATCGAGCTGGTATCCGTGATGGTAAGCGAAGGCATGAACCAATGACGAACTAATAGATACGAGAATAACGAAGGCGAACCAACAAACTTGTATCTCCTGAAACCGCCTGCAAAAGACATCACAGCAATCTTACCCTACATTCTCCTGCTTCAATTCAGTGATATCATCTCCCACGTGCAGCTGACGGGCATACACGTCCGTGAGCCCGCTGTAGTGTGGATGGATTTCAGAGGCACAGCACAGCTTTTGCTGAGCTTGGCAAACCACGCAAGTCAGAGCTTGACAAGACAGCAAAAGACTTCTTCTCAAGCTCTGACTTCCCGGCGGCAAGACGGGAGCTACGGAGGTAAAATCCGGAACGTGGATACTCACCCCCCCCC
>JABCKD010000318.1:0-34463 GCA_013186415.1 Fusarium sp. NRRL 66088
CCTCTCTCGTGTTCCCCGTCCCCTCCCCCTTTTCTCCCTTATTCCCAGGTCCCTGGACGGGAATCGCAGGGCACGTCCCGATCAAGGGAAAGTGAAAAAGACTTGAAGCGTCGAGGCTAGACAGGCAGTTTGATTACCTTGTACTCCCCCCCGGCCGCCTCGGCCGCTGGAAGACGGCCTCCGCACGCACCAAGCAGCCAGCCCACGAGGGCTCTAAAAAGAGAAAAGGAAAGAAGAAAAGAGTGGAGGCGGAGGGGCGGCCCCGGGAAGCCCATTTCATGCGACCCAAGGCGCCGAGGCAAAGGGACCCCGTTCTTCTTTTCAAGGCCCGGCCACACACCAAGAGGAAGGCTGGCTTGCTTCGCTTGGACGAGGCGCCGCGACCCGCGAAGCGCCAGAGGCTGGGTAGCGAAAGGATGAGAAGAGCGAGCTCACGGCGTCTAGATGGCGCTCTCGACGGCCGCGTCAGATTCCCACCAGGCTGTGTAGAGTATTTGGTTCGTTAATAGCACGACGATGGGGCAAAGAGAGAAGCAGGGGGAGCAGAGCAGGTTTTTGATAAGCTCTGTCTGCCGCGAGGCCACGAGTGATGGCCGAGGCTGAGGGTGTGGCAGGACAGCGCGTGTGGGTTCAGCCTGAGAACGCGCCTGTGAGAGTGCGTGCGTCTTGCATTTCTCCATCAACCCTCGTCCATTCGCCTTCTCACTGACATTCTTGTTCTTGATGTTTATCAGCCGCGGGATCTTTGTATGACGGAGTCGGACATTATCCACTTCGTATTTCTATTATCGTCTTCGGCTTTGAGAAAGCAAAGCATGAAATCAACTGGTCCCAGGACCCCAAGATAGATTTGCTCATCTCTCGAGGCCCGGCGCCCCCAGACAAATCTCCCCTGCCCTGTCGATTATGCAGAAGACGCGGCTGGCGGCATTTCAAGGGACCAAGCCCCGAAGTCTCTCTCTTTCTTCAACGGGGAAATAACAAAAACCAAACTAAACACCGAGGTGGTCATTGTTCTTGTTTTTTGCCCCCAAATTAACAATAAATTACGATACCCTTCACGGAGCCAGCCCAAAAAAAGAAGAAACGAAAACAAGACGACCATTACAAGAGGCAAGGCGCCCCGCGAAGCCGGACCCGCTGGCGAGATTGGGCACCGGGGGATGGATGCCAGTCTTCTTTGTGTCTTGACGTCTATGGCGGCGTCCCGTTGGTGATTCTGCAAGAGGTCGGCAATGATTGACCACCTTCTGCGACACCGTCACGCCGGCGCCCTTGTTGGGATGGATGATATTGGATCCTAGCAACCTGAACCTGACTGACCTGGGCGGGCGGCGGGCCTGGGCAAGGCTTCAAGTCTAGGGGGGCTAGGGTATCTTGTCCCCCGGTGCTCCTAGCTAAACCAAGGCCATCTCTTGACTACCTATCCATCTCCCAATCGTTCTGTCATTCAATTCATGCTAGTCCAGTAGCGAAGTTGCGAGAGTCGTCCATTTGGGATCACGGAGACCATTCAACATGACTTGGTAGCTCAAACAGGTACACCCCCGTGATCGGTCCCCATCCCATGCCATTCGATGTCTGCCATTCCAGCCCATACCGACGAACCAGCCAGTCCCATCCAAGCCCATCGGCCACACGACACGGTAGAGTGCGTACCGTCCGCCATCCCTCTAGCGGCCCTCTGACCCTGTGTGTGTGTGTTCTTCTGACCCTCCCTTGGGGCACGCACTGGCAGTTTCCCAGAACCTTGCACACCCTTCTGTCTCTCTGTCTCTCTGCCTGTCGCTGTCCCATCCTGGTCTTCATTCTTTTCATCTGCGACAGTTGAGAAGCACGCACATACAATATCGCACAGCAATCCTTGGGGAATTCCCCACGTACCGTAGTCTTTTGCGCCTCTTGACTCCGATCTGGTCATCTCCTTCCCGTGTGCCCTTCTCCCTGTGCACATCTTTGCATTGTAGATTTTTGCCTGCATGCTTATGCTTACCACGAATACTTGCTAGAGCATATCATAACGAGGTAGAAGAGTCTCCGAACTTTCCCCATTGTAAGTCGTTGCGCGACTCGGGAACCAAGGTTTGTCAAGGGCCTTGGCTCTTTCGTCCGTACCGCACTTCAGGGCCTTGCCAGCCTTTCAAGAGGCAGCTCTCTTTTCTGCCCGGACTGTCCATGGCCCTCCCGTCTTCTTTCTCAGTGCACACACAGTGACTGGGGGTGTCGAGTTGCACCAACCGGATGGCGGGTACGTACCCTGCCTGCCCGGCGGAGCCCTGTTTTTTTCGTTGCTGGGTTTTCCATTTTCTGACCAGGGCAACTGAAAGTGGACAGCCCCGGCCCCCCCCAGCCCAGGGCATGTCCCAATCGTCAGGCCGCTGTACACGTACAGTGACAAAAAGTTCGAGAGGCTGTACACCGGGCCAATAGAGAGGGTACATGCTCTCCCAGCCTCTTTTATCACAGAGCCCCAAGTCTCGCCAAGGTCCCCGCTGGCAGCTCTCATGTACCTATGACCTCGAAACCTCCTATCTCATCCCATTATCCCCCATCATCCCAGCCCAGACGGGGGCTCCATTGCTTCTTTTCCATCCTTTCCTTTCCTTGCTGCACTCCACTATCCATCGATGCCATTGATCCATTGTCCACGCCCCCCCGTCTCACATCTCGACGCCTCTGGTCCTCTTGCTCTGGCTTCTGGGCCATTTTGGGCTTCTCTGGGGGGGTTTCTCTGCTCTGCCTCTGCCTCGCTGCGCTCTCTCCCTCGCTCTTTCTCACCTCACCCCATTCATTCGTCTGCTCTGCTCACCTGCGTCGCTTTTTCCTCTCTTCTTTCTCTTCCTCCTCCTCACCTCTCTCCACCATCCAAAAAACACCAGCATCTCTTCGTGTCGCTGCTATTATCATCATCGGCAGTTACTCGCTGAATGCTGGCTCCCCATTTCTTCTTGAATCATCCACATCCACCCCCATCAATACTGTACACAGCGGGAGCTTCGCTGGGACCCATTGAAGCAACTCACTAGTGGCCTGAGGATCCTGCCCCGATCGGCAGGTTCAAGCCACTCCCCCCCTGGACCTGGGCAAGAGCTTTCCCTCTCCTTTTCGTTAATATCGACTCTATCCACTCTGCAATCACCCTCACTTCAGTCACTCCTTTTGCCCTTCCTGGACCCTCTGGCGAGATCAACTCTTTTCGACGCTCACTCTCCATCATCTTGAGCTACTCTTAACACTTGCATCCCTTTTCCTCGATCCAACCGGTATCCATCTTCACACCGTTCGACCGCCGCCACCACCCGTTCATCTCACTGTAACGATTTACCAGCACCACCACGAATTCCGCTATTACGACTGCATTTGCTTGCACGCACGCCCTCAGCTCGCACGCTCGTCGTCATTCTAATCGCACTTGGTCAACCTGAATGCTCCGGTAAATCGGTCTTTTGCTCTTTGATAGAGCCTGTCTATCGCTTCAGGCCTGGATTAGGTATTGTCTACCGCTGCTGGTCAATGTCGGGACCCCTTGGAGCCAATCCCTAACGCCGTTCCCCAGGATCTCAGCTCTCACTCGCGTGTCACACAACATCTCGAGGTAGACTGTATCTTGATCACAGCCCGACAAAATGACTGTCACAAACGACCTGACTCATCGGAGTCCTTCGGGCCACCAGCTCGCCCTCGAGGACCGATTTGAAGTTTTGAAGGAGATTGGTGATGGTAGCTTTGGTAGCGTCGTTCTTGGAAGGGTCCGGACAGCGGGTGCCAACGTTGCCCGCCGAGGGACTGTGGTAAGTTTCACTCGATGCGCGCCCTGCGTTGTGTGACAGCACCCGTAACAGTCGTCTAGGTTGCCATCAAGACCATGAAGAAGACCTTCGAGTCAATAACGCCCTGTCTGGAGCTGCGAGAGGTCGTCTTTCTCCGCACCCTCCCTACACATCCTCACCTCGTCCCCGCCCTCGACATCTCCCTGGACCCCTACAGCAAGAAGCTGCACATCTGCATGGAGTACATGGAGGGTAACCTCTACCAGCTGATGAAGGCTCGCGACCACAAGTGCCTCGACAATGCCAGCGTCAAGAGCATCCTCTTCCAGATTATGCAGGGCCTCGAGCATATCCACAACCACCACTTTTTCCACCGCGACATCAAGCCCGAAAACATCCTCGTCTCCACTTCCTCCCACAGTGAATCCAGCAACTCCTTCCGACGGTATTCAGCTCTCGTGACGCCTCCCTCCACGCCTCCCACCTACACTGTCAAGATCGCCGACTTTGGTCTCGCTAGAGAGACACACTCTAAGCTTCCCTACACCACTTACGTTTCCACAAGATGGTACCGAGCCCCCGAGGTTCTCCTGCGAGCGGGAGAGTACTCTGCTCCCGTGGACATTTGGGCTGTTGGTGCCATGGCTGTTGAGATTGCCACTCTCAAGCCGCTGTTCCCCGGAGGAAACGAGGTCGATCAGGTTTGGAGGGTATGCGAGATCATGGGTAGCCCTGGCAACTGGTACAACAAGTCTGGTGCTCGTGTTGGTGGAGGCGATTGGCGTGAGGGCACCAGACTCGCCGGCAAGCTGGGTTTCTCGTTCCCTAAGATGGCTCCTCACGCCATGGATACCATCCTCCAAACACCACAGTGGCCCACCGCTCTGAGCCAGTTCGTTACCTGGTGTCTGATGTGGGATCCCAAGAACCGCCCGACCTCGTCTCAAGCTCTCGCTCACGAATACTTCCTCGACGCCGTCGATCCCATGCGCCCCAAGTCTTCCGCCTCTAGAATCCTCGGACGCAAGCAGTCTGACCTTGGACGTAGCAGCAAGGACTCGTCTACTACTCCCACCTCCACAAAGCAATCTTGGTTCCGCAAGTCGCTCATCGGTCGCTCCGAGAGCTCCGACCTGGCCACCGTGCAAGCCCAGGTCAAGGATGCGTCTGCTCCTCGACCTGCTCCAGTACATACCTCATCGACTACCGAAGTGCCTTCAAACGCTAAGCCACGCCCAGCGGCCGGAAAGAGAACTACTTGGACCAACGGCCCCTCGAACGTCGCTCCCATGCCCATCCTACCCACGATCAGGCCCATCTCGCCGGTCCCCGATGCTGTAACTGCCCGAGCCAACAACGGTTACAACGACTTGTACGCTAATGGACATGGCCAGGGGAAGACCAAGAAACTTGGCCGGCAGCTCTCTGTCGCTTCGAGCACGAACAACTACACCGAGATGCACCGACAGCAAGCAGAGCGCGCCCTCAATGGAAATTCGGGCCTTGCGTCGCCACCCAGTGGTCAAAAAGAAAGCTTCTTTTCACACCTTAGAAAGCGTGCCAGACGCTTCTCAGGTCGACACCAAACACCCGTTTCCCCTTCATACGATGATCTGGAAGCTCAAGCTGGATGCGGCCCTTGGGCTAGCAACCGGTCGTCCATGGTTATTGACCAAACACAGCAGCAGGCTCCCATTCCCAAGTCAGAGGTCTATGAGTCCCTGGATAAAGCCTTGCGGGATGTCCAGAACAATCTCGACTCGCGTCCACCTGTACCGCCCGCCCATCAGCTATCGCCTACGAGCAACCTCAAGCGGCATCACTCGCTACCTCACCACCAAGCTAGGTCAGTCGACAACCTGATTGGCGCCGCCCGAGGTGGTCCCATCTCGAGCCGAACACGACGGGCACAGGCGACGCATGGTGTGCATCAGTACGAAGCCCCTGATGAGGAGGAGGAACTGTTGGATGAGGCTCTCACCTCTACCCAGCGTGCGATGAAGCGCATGGAGCAGAACCCGAGCAAGCCTCTCCGCCAGTCTGCTAGCAATCTGGGTTTGATGAACCCGTACCCAACCCCTTCGCCCTCGGCTAGTGGCAACCAAGTTCTCTTTGGTGACGGCAACGAGGCCGTGACACCTAAACCACTTGATTTGCACAAGAAGTCCGAGGGCCAGTACAAGTGGCCAACGCCCCCTTATGAGGAGAGCGAGTGGGCAGCTTCAGCAGCGGCCAGCATCTGGGCAGCTGGCAACCGTTTCTAAGTTACAAGACCGGTACGATTACGTCCAGTGGTGTGGCAAAAGTTCTTTGGTATCGACTCGCATGGTCATGGTGTTTGGTGTTGGGCAACATACGCAACTCTCTCGTTTTGCTCTTTTTCGTTGTTACGTGGGCGGTCCTTTTTGATTTTTGGGCATCAGGCTTGACTATACACACTTTATTCCCCCTTTCGATTCAGCAGGCTCGACGTTTCACCAAATACCCGGCCGGATTTTGCGCCGCCTTCTGCATATTACTTATTACTTCTTCTCTATCCCTCCCTTTTCTGAAACATTTTGCTCTTGCTCTTGTTCGTTTCATCCACCTTTGAGTATCAAATACCCCTTATAGACCGACACAGGCGAACCACGCCGCTATCTGCTTGAAGCAATACCGCATATCACTGGACCAATTTCTTTCCTTTGTCAACTACCTACCTATTATATAAGAGGGACGGATCGGAGTACGAGGTGCTTGGGCTGCATATGAACGGCCATTTTCTTTGTCACATGTTGGGATATCTCATCTCTTGAGCGCACAAAAAGGGTCAAACAGGACACCTCCAGGGAGACAGGAAGGAAGGGGGTGGAGGAGGGAGGACAAGTCCAACGTTTGCTTATTGAAGAATGTTGTAAAAAAAAAAAGTCAGCGATCATTTCATTACGCATCTTTCTGTTTCGTCAGTCAGCGCATTCGGGAGACTGCCAACCGAACCGAGCGAGTACCTAGATGGGAGTTTTGATACCTTGGCCAAGAAGCCGGCCTCTGACCAGTTTGCACTTTTACGACAAGAGTATATAATAAGGTAGTTGATGCCCCACGAGGGGAGGCTGGTGCCTCGATGGATGGATGGATGGATGGTGTGGTGACGGGATTAATCAATGGAGATGAACTATGACTTGTGTTCCTACTGTGAAGTGCAATGGCTGTCCTGATTGGTGTTGTGTTTGTCATTGGATTCGTGACTGTGCAAGGTTTAGTGGCGGCTACGCCGTGGAAAGGATGTTTAACCGAGTGTCTCGAGGTGGAATGGTTGAAGAATGCATTGGCGCCGTGTCGGGGCTTCTTCTCCCTTGTCGAGTGGGGGATGAGGTGACGAAAATAAAGTCACATTTGTTCTGAGCGGGGGAGGCAAAGAAGAGAAATGAGGGTTAATGGGAGATGAAGTGGCTTGATGATGGATATGAGATGAGGGTGTATGTCTCGGGGAGAGGAGTGAGAGTAGATTTGGTGATTGTGCGGCCTTGTGCAAGGTTGAACATTTTTTTAATGAAGATGGGAGATTCTATGGAGTAGTAGTTATGTATCCAGATCCAGAGTGAGACATAATAGTTCTACTTTTGGAATACGGCTTGGGTCTGAGGGTCTAGGCTGCCATTATTATCAGTTGGGATCTATAAACGGAGTTGCAGACGTGCGTCACTAGCTTGATGGGATTCAGGTTCAGCTTCAGCCTAGAGTTGGGGGACCCGTTGATGCGACGTCAAATGGCGAGGTTGAAGGTCGAGGTTGAGCTTTTGGGGGGGTTAGGGGCGTCACGTGTTGACCAAGGAAGGGGAATAAGGATGGATCTCGACGCTTACCTTAGGCAGCACCATTCACGCATCCTGGTAAGCGGAGCTGAAACGACGACAGAAGCCAACATTGATTGACCGACAAAGGAAGACGACTGACGACGACTGTCTTTGGGGGGTTATCATAAAAACGTGTCATCTTTTTGTTCGATGGGATTCTCTTCTCTTTCTTGCCGTCTTTTACTACCTCTCTTTTCTGTGAAGGAGCCGTGACGATTGGGGTTTCAAGTTTGAGCGGAAAGTGTCAACTGATGAACGGACTGTCGACTTGAGTGAGACGACGTGGTTCCTCTCGATTAAACCTCGCCTCGCTTCATCTTTTCAACAACTCTCGTTCGACCATAGACTCAGTACCTGGGGTTTGTTTCGCCACCGCTATCTCACCATCTCCTTTTTTCGCATCCCCGCCAATTGAACCTCCCAACGGTCAAGTTTCTGCATCGCGGGGGAGGGGTTAAACGTTTGGGCGACAGGAGAAGGATGGTAACGGCGCATGTGAGACCGAGGGCGTGAAAGCAAAGCAAAACAAAAAACGATAGGCCAGCAGTGTACCATTCATCTGTCGATAACATGGCCAACATGATGAATCTCAACATGCCGCTGCGCACCAACGCCAGCAGCCGCCGCAACCAGGAGAGCAGAAACTACTTTACCAGCTACACGCCTCCCAGCTCGACAGAGGCCATCAATGGGCCTGTCAGGGAGCCTGTCAGGGAGCAGCCGCCTCTGAGTGATCGCTTGATTGTGGGTGTTGACTTTGGCACCACCTTTTCTGGGTGAGTATCCATGTACAGTTGGTAACTGAGTTGAGTTGTATCATGTTGACCTTTACTTAGTGTCGCCGCTGTCTACACATCTACCCCAGATGATATAGAAATCATCAAGACCTGGCCTGGCGGTAACGGCATCACCTCGGACAAGGTCCCCACCGAGATTGCCTACGACTACCCTCCCAACTCTTCCCAAGGAACCGACCCCTCGGTTAAATGGGGCTTCCAGTTTAAACCAGAGGAGTCGAGGCTGCGCTGCATCAAGCTCTTCCTCGACCGCTCTCAGAAGCTGCCCTTTTACGTGAGCCCGCTCGACACGGCGGCGCAGCTGAAGCGGTTCAACAAGAATGTTGTTGATGCTGTGAGCGACTACTTGACCCAGATTTACAAGCATACTATGGATACGCTTACGCGACGATATGGCGAGTCGTTTATGGCGTCGACAAAGGTCGAGTTTGTACTGACGTGTCCGGCTGTTTGGAGTGATGCTGCCAAGAACACGACTCTTCAGGCCGCCGAGCGGGCTGGTATGGGTAGTAGGTCTGAGATTCAGATGATTAGTGAACCTGAGGCTGCGGCTGTTTACACCCTCAAGGCAATTCAACCTAATCATCTGAACGTGGGAGACAACTTTATCGTCTGCGATGCAGGAGGTGGTACCGTCGAGTGAGTCCAACTCATACCCGTCAACTTTCACCCCTAACCTCTTATAGTCTCATCGCCTACAAGATCATGTCTCTTAAGCCGCTCAGGGTCGAGGAGTCTGCTGTGGGAACAGGAGGCTTGTGTGGAAGTGCCTTCCTAAACTACCGCTTCGAGGAGCACGTCAGGGGCCGACTTGGACAGACCCGGTTTGATGAGATGAAGACCAAGAAGGGCAAGACTTGGCAGATGGGACTCCGATACTTTGAGGAGTTTGTGAAGCGCAACTTTAACGAGGATGAGCACCAGGAAGTCAACGTCCCGTATGTTTATCTTAATCCCATGTTTGCAATTTTGCTGACTTTTTTTAGCTTTCCTGGTCTTCCTGATGATGAAGAGGCTGGCTTGGACTCTGGGTTCTTGGTCATGACAGGAGAGCAGATCAAGGATATCTTTGAGCCGGTGGTGAAGGAGGTATGTGACCTCGTGCAGGGACAAGTCAGCAACCTCCGATCAAAAGGCGGTATCGTCTCGGGTATCGTGCTGGTAGGAGGCTTTGGCCAGAGTGACTACCTATACCGTCGTCTCAAGTCTCACTTCACAAGTGCCGCGCCGCCACCTTACAGTGAGCGGCCGACACACGCAAACGCCAATGCTACAGAAGAGATGGGATCTATCGAGGTTATGCAGCCTGTGTATGCTTGGACGGCGGTGGTGCGAGGTGCTGTGCTACGAGGGTTGGAGGGTAACATGGTCATCTCGCGCAAGTCGAGAATGCACTATGGAACATCGTACGCGACTGTGTACGATCCGACAAAGCACTCGGTTAGTGAGCGGTACTGGTCGCCGCTGTGGGAGAGGTGGATGGTATCTGACAGGATGCAATGGCACATTGCCAAGGTAAGTTGACCGTATAATGTTGAACTCCATCATCTGCTAACACAATCCAGGGCGAGGCCTTGTCACCACTTGCACCTATCGCTTTCCACTACACACGTAACTTCCGTCCAGGCCAGTCTCTCATAGTGACAGACGACCTCATCGCATGTGACGCAGACGAACCCCCAGCAGCATACACGCGCGACCTGATCCACGTGTGCACTCTGACAACAGACCTCAACGCCGTGCCAAGAAGCATGTTTACGCGTCTGACAACGACAAGAGGCGTCGAGTTTGACAACCTTGACTTTACGCTCGAGATGAAGGTTGAAAGTGCTGGGTTGGGCTTTGAACTTAAGGCTGATGGGGTGAGGTATGGAAGAGTCGAGGCAGAGTTTCACTGAGTTGGCGTCGGGGGATTTGTGTATATGTATATAGATGGAGTGTTGAGTTGGGATATGTATGAAATGGGCTAGTTAGAAGTGGATATAAGAGGTGTTTGTCGTTGGGAGTTGAAGCTATTCAAGCATGGCTTAATCTACTCGAGCTGCTTGAGCCTGTGAATAGACTTGCTCAGCGCCATTCTAGGAAGCTCTTTACTCTGAATCTGTCTTTGCGACTTGGCTCTTGCCGAGGGACTGATACATCAAGAAACTAGGCTTCTGAGTCAAGAGTAGGCAGGGTGTGATTTATCAGGGGGGAAAGGGATCATCAAGTACCAGGAGCATCTACTGACCAGGCAAACTGGCACCTTGCGAACCAGTGTATAATTCGTTCCCCCGGGCTGGGTTAAAATTGCAGTGTAGGAAGCCGAGAAACCTTAAAGTAATCGGGCAGATTGCTACCACGGACGTAATCCACCTGCAGGGTGACCGGGTCGAGTCGCATCGAACACAAGGCTCTCAGAGAGTGTTAAAATTGCAGTGAAGGTGAAGGAGGTCATGGAACCCGGCGTGGCTGGCATGTAGGCTGACTGAGCATCACTGAGTGCACAAGGCTCCTAGAGAGGGTCGCAATTGCTTGCGAAACAAGTTTTTACATTTCAAAATGAAGAAGCTTGGATCGCTCAGGGGCTTGTCGCGTGTTGCTCAGTTGATAACAAGACAAACTTGATAGAAGGAAGCTTTGAAGTGGATACTTACTGAGAAGAGACGACTTGTCTCTGATAGAAGTATTTCTCAACTGTAGCAGCTAGGAGGAAGTGGCCTCGATGGTGCTCGACTTGGGGTTATTCTAGTTGAACGTGATGATGTCTTCTCTACGCCTAGGTTAGGTAGTCTAGAGTACTGTTTGCATTTCTATGGAGGGGAGAGAGAGATCAATGGGTTATCTGCTGGGTTGAACTTGGTAGTCATTCGCCCTGACTATGTGAATAGGATGCGTATTGGCGATTACTTGGAATGTATCTATAAAAGGTTGGATATCTCCCCATGTAGCTTCTTTGTTTCTAGACATACTCACTACTAACTCGTTCTTGCACGTGTTTGGACAAGGGCCCTCCTGGCCGTGGGGCTGGGGGTATGGGGGCTCAGCACTCAGTCAAGTCTGTGAGTGTTTCCTCGGGCTGGGTTAAAATTGCAGTGAAAGAGCTACGGGATGGGAAAAGAGAAAAGAGAAAAGCGCTGCACTGATTGGTTGGTCATGGCATCTACCTTGTGATTTCTTGACATCGCCTCATGCAAGATTGCCTTGGGCGCATGGCCGAGACTAGGCTGCCCTGAGTCCTGAAGGCTATTGAGCCGGCTTAAATTCGTGGTGAAAGTTGGCGATCCCTCTCCTGGTTGGCGAGTTTCTCTCCGATGGTGGTGGAATAAACGGAAAAAGAGGCTGAATGTACTTTTTAGGGAAAGGGTGCCTCATCTTTGATGCCAGGGCTTCTCAATAGTACCTGGTTATAAGCCTGGCTGGCATACGGTTTCGTCAGTTTGATGACATGAACATCTTCTTCAAGATGGAGAAAACTAGGTGGTGTGGCATAGAGAGCATCAAGACTATCGACGGTTCCTGGGGGTGGTGAGCCTAGCACCTGTTTACCTGGTTCATCTAGGAACAGATTGTGTAAAGTATGAGGTCTTGTTCAAGGATGTCTGCAACATGTTGGCGCTCTCTCTCTCTCTCTCTACCTGGCTTATTTCTTTCTAGGTTCTATTCGTTGCTCGTTCTTGGAGGTGGTTGAAGAAGAGTCCTCCTGGCAGCCTAACTGCAAGACAGCCAATCTCCCTTCTGTCAAGTGTGAGGGCTTCCTGGGGACGGGCTAGAATTGCAGTGAAATGAGAAATGGCCGCGAGCCACTGCCTCATGCAACGTTACCTTGGGCACATTGGCCACTTTGGGCGGGTTAAAATCGCAGTGCAACGTATACGCCTCCACCACTACTTGAATACCACTTATATACACATAACAAAATTCGTCACCTCTAAGCGGAAACGTCCAGGGCAGTTGAAGACCGACATGTATCTATGAGAGTGCTCTCTTGGGCAACGAAGGCGTGGTTTGCGACCACCGAGTTTGGGAGGTTGCCTCGAACTCAAGAGACTCCGAGGGAGGATTAAAATGGTAGCGAATCGGTGACCGTGGAACCGCAAGCTTGGGTGTTTGCATAGATACCTACACGTAGATGACTATGACGCGCATGTTGGGATTTAACGAATAGGTAAAGTACGAAGAGCAACGAGGCGGGTTACTATCCCCCGAGTTAAACTTGCTGTTTTACTTGTCTATACAGGTTTAGAGAGTACGAGAGAGGGGAGTTTTATGAGTATATCCATGACTTGGCTTTCTGCTGAGCCTTTATATTCCTATTATCAGTGATTTATTCTTGGACGTAATTCAACAGTTCCAAGAGGGCCTTCTTGGCGATGCAAACATAAACCTGTAGGAGGTGTAGGAACATGGCCTTGGGCGGCGTTAGAAATGCAGTGAAGGGGCCTGGTTACTCTGCCGTAGTTGCATAAGTAGTCTTGGGAACCTGGGTGAACAGGCTGACATGGATCCAGTCAGTTGAGCATTAAAGACTCTCGGGGCAGGTTAAAATCGCAGTGAAGATTTTTGAGGCCATCTAAGCCACGCCACCCCGGGAACCCGCCGCCCAGAGACGGGCACTAAGAAGCACTAATAGGGTAGAGCTAATGAAGAGATAGAAGAGGTCTTGGGGGGATCCACAGTTCCTACCGGATGTGCTGGGTCGCTACGGTAGTGCTGGTTGCACAGAGGAGAGCAGCAAGGTCACTATTCCCTGAGTCAACCCGCCTCCTACTCACACCGGCTCTCTGCCCAGGTGTCTTGCTTCTGGTTCTATTTTCGGTAGTTCATTTTTGGAGACGGTTGAAAAAAGGGCCTTCTGGAAAAGCGATGTTATTTAAACCCGTTGGTTGATGGAGGAGCGCCCCCTTGGGCTGGGTTAAGAATGCAGTGAAAAGCCACACCCAGACGTACACGGTCGTCTTGCACAAGCTTTGGGTAGGTTGACCAATAAACTGACATCAATCTTCAGAAGTATGGGGCCCCTCTGAGCTCCCGAGGCTCTTGGGGCGGGTTAAAATCGCAGTGAAACAATCGATGCGGCTCTGCTCATCGAGCGAAAAGGCGGCTATGCAACCTGAGCCGAGGTGCCCATCAGCTACTTCCACGGGCTCATGTAGATTGGCTGTCCATCATGTGGAGGATAAGAATAGCTGCCGTTTCCTGTATTGAACTCAGAACCTGCCTGCCTCCATCTCAGCATGGCGGCCTGAATGAGAATGCCTGCAACCAAGTTGCTTCGCCATGTCTGGCTCGTATCTATTACCAAGAGCTTGCTCTCAGCGATTGTCTATTCCATCCGAAGAGCCATACTGCCTGCCGGTTTAACCATGAACATTTTGGTAGATATAGGAGTATCCCCTTGGCCAGCGTTGGCGATATTGTGAAGGGGCGACCTACCGTTCCAGGCCCTTTTTCATGTACTTGAGGTTGTTTTTGGGAACGTTGACCAACAGACTGGCGAACATTATCTTGGTCAAGGCTCTTAAGGCGGGTTAAAATTGCAGTGAATGACGATGAACATGAATCTTATTTCCCGCATATGCAAGGCACTGAGCACTGCACTGCATTTTTAACCCCACCCGAGGGGATGCTCCTCCATCAATGGGGACACGATTACATTGTCAAGAGGAACAGATTATTAGTAATAGAAACATAGTCGCCAGGCAGAAAACCACATTATAAACACACTCATAGAAGTTCCCCTCCCTCATACACTTGATTCTCATCAATGCAACTTTAAATCGTCCTGAGGCCCCATACCAAGTTGGGGCTTGACCCAACCCTGTGGTTTCGTGACGGGGGGCCACCCAAAGGGATGCTCCCACGCCAACCGAAGGCTTCACAATTGCACCTGCCAGAGAGAGTCTTCTTGCGGAGCTGGTTGGGAGGCTGAAAGGCAATGTAGAATAGACCCCATCCAGTAAGGGCTGAGTTAGGTGCCAACATTAGCAAAGAGTCTGAGCCGCAGTGAAAGGTTGGCTTTGTTAGGATGGATTCTTGATTTGCCAAGATACACATGCAAATTATAAGTGATGGAGATGACAATGTACGTCATGAGATGCTGCTAGTTGCGCAGAACAACCAAGGCCTGTCTTTAAAAGCTGATAGGGGATTAATACTTACTCTAGGAAGAGAAACAAAGTTGTTGGTCTTTGAGTCTTACTCCCTCTTCGTCTTGTTCACATGACCATGTTGTTTCCCATGAACATCTCTACCACTAGGCCTTTTTCTCCAAGTGACGTCTTTATTCTCATCGTGAACCACTTACACTGGCCAAGGGCTGGATCCGAGGAATAAAAATAGCCTCATTTCCCTCGCTCGTCATCCAGAATCATTCCCACCAACATTAATCCACCAACTCCCCTATTCCAATTCAACTAATTCACTCATTACCAGGGCTATAACCCACCAGTTCCAAACCAAAAAGACAACAGGTGAGCAGGCGAGTAACACACACACATAAAAAAAAAAAGAACATTCATCATGGGACTTCTCTCCTACACATGGACTCACCCCAAGCTCAAATGGACCTGCGCGTCAAGAAAAATCGACGAAAACAACGACAACATCCTAGTCAAGATGCGAATCCCCTTCATCAAGTGGCCCGAGTACGAGGAAGAAAAAGGCAAGGAGAACATGATCCCCGGGCGCATCATCCACGACAGGGCCATAGCCGCTGTCCACGAATGGGCTCCCTTCCTGAGGGAGAATGCCGAAGGTGAGCAGTTTGGTTTCCACCAGCTCTTGACGTGCGCCGTCCAGATGCACGAGACGCTTCTGAACATCATCCACACCTTGCCCAGGGAGTGTATGTATCTTAGGCTGTTTTACGGTGTTGCTGCTGATCGCGTCGCGGAGCTAGGTGAGCTCACGGGCGTGAAACTGCGTGAGGAACTGCCCCGGGTCGTCACGTTGCAACCCAATGGCTGGTTTCAGATTAGGGAATTCCCCCATTATAAAGCACGACTTAGGTGAGTGCGCGAGAAGCCCTTTGATAGGATTATACTTCTCTACCTAGCTACATATCCAAATGAGTGAGATCAGAGTGTGAATGTCGCCTGGATGGTGACACAGCGGTATGGGTCAGATTGATTATATATATATATACGTGCTAATTAGCTTAATGAGCTCTATGTGAGCCGTCTGTACGAAATACACTGATTTTTACAAACACATTCTTACACTGGCGTTGAGTAATTGAGCTGATTCTTCAAGGTGACAAGATATAACATGGCGTATACGCAAGTCCATCCAAAGAGGACTGTGCCCCTTGAAACGGATACTATGCACATGTAATCAGCTGTCAAAACGTCATTGCGAGGAGCGAAAACAGACACTGGGCATACGCCCTTCTGTATTGTTTCTCTGAAGCCTCGCGACTCTGTTCTTACAATATACGAGTGAGCGTCACTTTGCTCACTTGAGACCATACTCTCCGTCGAGTAACCAAAAAAGACAAGTGCAATGATATTTCCTACCCATGACCAAGACTCCCGTAGAAGTGTTTTTGTTCCATGTACATGCATGCATGCTGCTTTGCCAACAATAGAGCCACCCGCAATCAATACCTCCCCTCCAATCCATTCATGCCTCTTCCATTCCCTTCATTTGCTCTGCATCATACAATGAGCTTCCACCGCCTCGTTAAAATTCCGTCATCATCCTCCGATATAATGTCATCAAGTTGTTTCAATGTTACAGCTTAGGCTTCTTCACTTCCCAAACATGCGCGTAACAGCGCGCCTGGCCAGGCTGTACAAGGCGTCGAGGCTCGCCGACAGACCAGCTTGTACACGTATCGGTTCTTCAGGTTGGGTGAACCAAAAGGGCCGTCCGTGATCCTGGTTGTATGCATCGTCTTCGTTCGGTTGGAGTTGTCGCATTCCCCCCCTTTCGAATATCCAGGTGACCTGCGCACTCCGGTTTAAATGGTATTCCCGCGGGCATATCGACGGTGGCGACTTGGGGTGCCTGGGTTGCCTCGTCTTGTTTATAGTAGTAGTAGTTGATAATGTTGTTGTTGTTGTTGTTGATGTTGATATAGCATGTCTTTTTGCTCTCGTCTGTGTTTTGCTCCGGCGCACGGTTCTGCCGCGGGTGACGATGATTCCCTTTTCCAAGAAAAAATCCATTAGACTTCCTGTGGACTCGTATAGTTGCTTCGCGGGGGCGCGTTGACCACCGCCTCGGCGTCGCCCACCTGTTTCCGTTCCGAGACCTCCCGGTTCCGGCTTTGTAGTCGTTTGCGGAGAACCCAAGGGGGAACCTGAAGGTTCTGTGCGCCGGGGGCGTCTAATTGCTATTGGAGGGGCTCGGACGACGAGGACAGGCGGTTTAGGTGGAGGTAGACATCGGTGCCGTATCTGGAGAGCGTGTTAATCATGAACTTGGGTCGTCATATGCGGGGGAAGAGTGGAGGTCATGTCATGATGGGGCCTCTGAGTGTAACTGCAAACTTAACTTACCCTTCCATACTGATGAGCTTCAAGTCTCCACCAAAGTAACGCGCGTATAGTCGTGAGATGGGCAATCCGTATCCAAATCCAGCCATTGGGGCCTTGAAGTCGCTCTTGTCGAAATCAGGGTCCAGACTCGGCGTGCGGTCGACGGTGGTGTACATGTAGGTCCAGACTAGAGGAATGGCGCTGCGAGGGATACCGCCACCCTCATCAGAAATCTTGATGGTGATATCCTCCTTGCCCTCAGCCACAATTACCTTTGTCACAGGGAATGCCTGCTTGTCCATGCCGTGGGTCTCGACGACGGCGCGCAGCGAGTTCTTGAGGGTCTCGAACAGCATGTGTGACAGGTGACCGGGAACGTACATAAAGTTGAGGCTGGGGTTGCAGACGAGTTGGACCTTGGGGGCTTCAAAGAGACCGTAGTGGTCCTCACAGACAAATCGGGCGTTCTCAATGGCTTCTTGGGCGAGGTCCTGGACGTTGGTCCTTGTGCAAATAATTCCGACGTAGGTAGGATCGCGATGATGGCTCTGGTCCGTTAGGGCGATGTGTTGGCCGATAAGCATACGAATACCGATACGAGACATGTAGAAGCGGTCGAGGAAGGACTGAATAGTGCTGTCGATCTGCATTCGCTGGCGACGTCGCTTGTACTCGAGAATACCCTGGGCCATAGTAGTGACGACGCCATCATGGCGACGCTTGATGTCATGAAGAGTCTGGGCGAAACGTTGGTTATAGAGGTGCAGGTCGGCGGGCCAATCGCCCGTGTCGTCAACAACGGCAAAGTAGCGCCGCGTCACGGCCTTCCTTCCGTTGCCGTTTCCATTGTTCTGGAGACCTCCCCAACCCGAAGACTCACCCTCGTCAATTGAGGGATTGGGGGTCGCGGGAGGGAGGCGGAAGGCTTGGCGGCCGAGAGTCTTGCTGGGTTTCATGAGGCGGGTGCGTACATCTTGAGGGAGCTCTGGCCGGGGGAGTTGGGTGATTTCCTGTGGCCAGTCAGTTTGGCGCTTTTAAGGAATTGGCTCATGAGCGCATACCTCAAAAGACTGGGCGTACCAGTCCTTGACCTTGATCACCGAGGGCATCTCGTTGAGACCATCTGGGAGCTCGTCAAGCTCTTGCACACGGTGGGCCAGGCGAATAGGCAGCTC
This sequence comes from Fusarium sp. NRRL 66088, assembly GCA_013186415.1. NCBI lineage: Eukaryota > Fungi > Ascomycota > Sordariomycetes > Hypocreales > Nectriaceae > Fusarium > Fusarium sp. NRRL 66088. The sequence goes on from JABCKD010000318.1 coordinate 18,041, forward strand.
CTCAGCGAGGAATTGGGAAGCTCGGAATAGAGTTCCTGACAAGATTCAAGAGTCAGCGCACCCGGGAAAGGTCTGGGAGCCCTCAATGGACCCGAGGCGAGCAGAAACATACCGACCGAGGGCTTCTCGCCAAACTGCACCATCTGGCGCAAGCTCACACCAGTGGCGGGAAACCTGGCATAGTGACGGATGGTGTCCATCAGACGCTCTGAAGCCTTCCACGACATGATGGGCAGCGGGTTTCTATGGAAGAGAGACGGGAGAGGCGGGAGAGCACGAGGAAGAGAGAGGATTCGGACTCGGAGGCAGGCTCGGACGGACGGAGGGAGAGACCGGGATCCCGCTGCGGAGGGCGTCCGAGAGAGTTGGAGACGAAGGACGAACTCACGGCGTCGTCATTGAAGAAGAGCTCTAGATGTTGAAGCAGAGAAGACGGGCGGGCGCGTGTCGTGAGAGAAGGGAATTGGCCTCGGCTGCGGGGGAGAATGGGAGAGTGAGTGAGTCAAGGATTTGGAGGAGGAAAGGGTAAGGTAGGTATCAATTGAAGGCGGCCCCGCGGTGACTAGAGGTGTGCGAATAGCGGGAGAAGCCGAGGCAGTCCGGAGGTACGTATTCCTTCGGTCAGCGGCGTGTTCCCTGCTTGTGCCTCTCTTTGAGATGGAGAATGAAAAAGAAAATATGGCAGAAATTGGTGTCGCGTGAGACTAGACGAACAATAGACGCGCACAATGGAAGATCCCGGAGAAAAAAAATAGAGTCAAGGTAAGAAAGGGGAGCAAGAGTAGGTGGAAGAAGACGGAACTAGTGAAGAGAAAGACCCAAGGTCAGGTGCGGGAGTGCTCGGTTGATGAGCACCTAATGATGCTTTCGGGGTTTGGGGGGCCAGAAGCACATTGCCGGGGGATAGCTACGGGATATGCATTGCTATGACAAGGGGAAAAACGTCATTGAGAGTGACAGTGCCTCTTGCTGCTTGCTAGAGAGGTACCCAAGACCGGCTCCAAAGTGGGATCGAGTATGGGGAAGCCCATCCATTTTTCTCCCTCTGAGGGGGGGCACATGATGGAGACGCTTTTACGGGGACGCGGAGCTGTGCCTTTGCTTCCCGGGGTGAAGGATACGGGCATACGGCACTGGAGAAGAAACTGGATAATTACTCAAGAAAAGGTTTTCTGCAAGCGGTCAATCTCTATCAGAAGCGTCTTGTTGAATCGACTTGTATACGTTGCTTTTTTTTTTCCTTTTTACGGGTTTATCTAACTGAACCTTTCCCCCGCCGGTCTCCGAGCTCAAATGTCGGGGTACGGTCGACTCACCTCGGGGAAATCTCCGGGGGCCCGGGTCAGGCCATGGAGGCATGAACGCCGCACCACAATCGACGAGATCTGGCTACAGAAGGGCCTGGACCTTGCTCGCGGGGGGAGGAGAGCCGCTACTCGCAGCGGCAAGCTCGGGGTGAGTGGCAGATGTTCTGCGTCGGAGACAAGGGTTGGCGAGAGGTCGAGAACGGAGGCGCAACAGCGAACATGAACATGGCGTCAAGAGACATGTTGCGTCTGATGGTTTGCTGGTCGTGAGAACGGACTGCCTTATTCGGATGTTGTGAATCAATACTTTACTCAACCGGCTTCTGCCTTCTGATTTCCTAGAAAGGAAACCCGCTATTCAAGTGCGTAGATCATGAGATACACTCAAGTATAAACTGCCCATCTAATGCTATGCTCCGGCAATCAAGTTCCCCAGACTCCATCGAGCATCCATCGTTGGAGGCGCCGCCAGGCCCTTTCACAAGCCGTCTCGGTACCCCACACCCCACCTCCAATCAGGCTCAGCTCGGTCACATGCCGACCAACCGACCGCTCTCAGTTTTTACAAGAACAATGCAAAAGCCATGTTGCTGGGGCAAAGAGCAGCTGGTTGTCGGAAGCAGATGCGCCGCTGTTGATCCTTTGTCTCTGGTGTTGTTTCCGTCTTCGTCTTCGTCTCTCAAATCAGGTGACTTGTCACGCGGGGAAGAATCTCGCTAGGGGCCTGAGGAGGAAAAATGAACAGATAGGAAATGAGTGCCCCTCGAATGTCTATCTGTGCTGCAGTAAGGGGGTAATTACCATAGTGCTTTTTTTTCTTCTCCATCGAGAGAATGCATTCATCGGAATATTTATGTCTCACCACTTTTATTGTCACCATTGTTACCGATCAAATCCCCATTCAGCTCTTCAGAGTCGAGTTTTAGCCACAACCTTACAGGGCCAGCAGGCGCTTGGTGGCCGATACTTGTGTTGCAGCCAAAAATAGGCGAGGCATGACGTATCTCGATTTGATGTTACATGATTGGCCCGGATTAAATATGGGGCTGGCCCCGACCTGCTTAAGCGCAGCCAAACAGATTCTCCTCCTCCACTGACTGCATCAACCCAACCCAAATGACTCGACCCAAAGCCAAAGGGAGAGACTGAGTGAGGCCGCACGCGCGACAGAGACGCAGATTTTCCAGGCTTGCTTTGTGACCCTAGGTTGCTCTATCGATTCATCGTCTTCCTCTTGACGCCCTTGCTTCGCTTCTACTCTTTGCGCCCCCTTTCTGGGGCCTCCTGTGGCCCACTGGGCCCTTCATTTGGCAGCCCCCCCGGCCGACCAAGTTTGAGGACCACGCCCAAAGCTACGTCTTTGGTTGGTGGATGCTGCTCCAGCCTCCCGCTTCTCCCAGGGGAGTCGGTGAGGCTTAGTGCTCTTTTTTTTTTTCTCTTGTGCGATCCACCCACGGCCACGTCGTTCGTCTCCTTTAGGCGGGTGGTTTGGAAAGGTCTCATCTCTGGTTCTCAAAAAGGGCTTGTGAGGCTCTTGGTGAGCTGTCAAGCCAGGTTCAGGTCTTACTGCACCTGCACATACCGACTTTGAGTCTCCTCTATTTTGTCCACTCGCAACCATGGATCTCGCCGCCATCGACGAGGATCCTGCCGCTGCCATCGCTGCAGCTGAAGCCGCCGCAGCTGCATCAGTCACCGATGAGCAGCTCATCTTTTCGACGCCTGATCGCAAGATGCCCATCTCAAAATCTTCGTCCAACGCGACGACCCCAGCCACCGGGTATTTCTCCTACGGCAACGACTATCGCAGCGACTACCGCCATCGCTATCCCGACGACCATGACTCTGTCCCGGATCAGGACCTTCCTGGTATGAGGACGCCCTCATTACTGTCTAGTCCGAGTGTCGCTTCTAGTCTCGGCTTCTCCACTGGACGGTTGAGCCCGCTGAGGAGGGAGCTCTCGGGCCATTCGAGGCATTCTTCTCATCACGACCAAGAGCCTAATGACGCCTCACCAACTGCCCGACGGGGTGTCCGTCTCAGCCGGAGCAACCGCGACACTCTCGCCCGGCGTCTGAGTCAACTCGCTCATGAGCTCACATCCGGCAACGACGATGTCGATGATGTTGACGTCGACCTTCTCACCGCTCAGCTGGACCACCTGGAAGCATCTACGAGAATGAAGAAGACAGTCTCATTCTCATCTAACCCATCCACTCCCTCACCTCGTCCCACTCCCCGACGGCCCCTGAGTGTTGACATGCGCAGTCCCGGTGACTCCTTGTTCAGTTCTCCGGGTTCATCCATCTTCCGGACCCGCTTCTCCGACTTATCAGCGTCTATCCGGAGGGACCCCGAGCCGGAGCCGGAGCCGGAACCTGACCCTCCGCCCAACATGGGCATGACGGTGGCTCAGGCAAAGAAGGTTATCAATGAAGTGACGCAGCTCAACGAGGAAATGTCTCAGCTCGTCGCCAATCTCAAGGCTCGCCAGGAGGAGTCGGAAGTAAGCTGCAGTTCTTACCCTTGTCCCAGCCGTCCTAACATATCCTTTAGCATATCCAAGGTCTCCTCATTGAGCGTGCCGAACGTGCCGCCCAACGTATCATCTTTCTTCAAAACCGGGTATCTCATCTGTGAGTATTCTGTAAATCTTTCGCGCATTCTTCTCTAACACAGCCCAGTGAGCAGGAGCTTCGCGAAAATGACGACGAGCTCCAGCATCTACGGATTTGTCTCAAGGCAGTTGAGATCCAACTGCCTCCTCACCCGGACAAGGAACTTCAACGATGCCTCTCTTCTTTCAAGCAGGATTACCAGGCCATGAAGCGCAAACGTGTCAACCGCACTAGTATCGCCAGCCTTTCCAGTCTTGGTTCTCCGTACCCTGGTTCACCAGCATGATAAAGTCCACGCTTTTAAAGGGCAGTGGCACGCGCAACGCTATCACGACTTTAACGACTCGCATTATTCTACTACATCTCACGCGCCTAGCGACTGTTTACGCTTGCCATGGTTCACTCATGTCCCACGACACCGGCCTCAGCTCATGGCCGCCCATCTCATTATCCACATGTCATATCACTTGTCATGTTTACAACGCTCTGTCTGCGTCCCGCTCCCGAGCACCTCTACTAGCACAAATCACAGATACCCCCTTTCTCAATGCAAGCATTCACATTCACACATATTTTCACCCTTTGCATAGCACCGGTGTAGACGGCATTCAGCAATGTTTTTTCCCCAACTCGTGGCACAAAAGTCCAGTATTGATCGAGTGGAGCCTGGTCATAGAAAGTCCTGTTTTTACAATAATCTTGGTGTAAGGCATGAAGCAGTAGGGACTGTTTCGTTGGTTCATTAGTAGTGTCTTGTGAAAGGACAAATTAACTGTTTATTCCATCAAGTGCCAACGTGAGACCTCTACTAACCAATTCCTCGATGAGCGGATCGGGCTTGGCCGAAAGTCAAAGCAGAGCCTCAAGGATGACGATTCATGGTATCGAGGGAGAGTCAGTCAGAGTCAGAGTCAGAGTCAGCGTCGAGGTGAGACGTACGGTGCATTTTGTGTGTCAACACTGTGCTGCCCCACCCGTATCTAATCTGTGCCTCTATGGAGCAGGCAAGCGTCGAAATTTTTCAACTTTCACGAATGCTTCATCCGTCAACCACCAACAAATCACCTTATCCCCGACCGACAAGATGAAGTACGTTCTAGTTTCTGGAGGTATGTGCTAAAGTATTGATTTCCCCTTTTGAAACCCAATATTAACGTCGCTTCTAGGTGTCATCTCTGGCATTGGCAAGGGCATCATTGGTACGAAGTCAAAGCAACACCGTGCCCCTCCTTCACCGTAACTAACTTCTTATCTCCCATGCAGCCTCCTCCTCTGGCCTTCTTCTCAAGACCCTGGGCCTCAAGGTCACGGCCGTGAAGATAGATCCTTATTTGAATATTGATGCCGGCGAGTCCCCAACAAATGTAGTTCCCCAGACAGAGCTATTGGGCTGACTGGGAGTCAAGGCACCATGAGCCCCAAGGAGCATGGTGAATGCTTCGTCCTCAACGTAATGCGCCCCGCTCCAACGGACGCGTAAACTCTTGCTGACTGGGTTAGGACGGTGGTGAGAGTGATCTTGACCTTGGCAACTATGAAAGGTAAAATCGTCGTTTATTCGCAGTGACTGAGAATGCCGTCTGACTTGATCGTATCAAGATACCTGGGTCTTAATCTCACAAAGGAGGTAAGCTCAGATTGCGCCCAACGTACTTTATCTTGTCCTCTAACCCGGATCCGTAGAGCAACATTACCACTGGAAAGATTTACAAGTATGTCCGCAAAGAATCCCTGGCCTTGAAGCGCCAAGACTAAACCCTGTCAGCTTTGTGCTATCAGAAGAGCGAAAGGGTAATATAATGCCGGACCCAGAGACTTGCAGCCATCGCGAAAGCTGACAAGTTTTGTAAAGGCACCTATCTCGGAAAGACTGTCCAGGTCGTGCCCCATGTCGTAAACGCTATCCAAGACTCGATTGAGCGTGTTGCCAGAATCCCCGTTGACGACTCGGGAGATGAGCCTGATGTGTGTATCGGTATGTTTTTGCACCACAGGCTATAGATGAAGCGTCCCTTTGCTGACCATTTACAAGTTGAGCTGGTATGTAACCACGAGCCCAGGCGGGGCCAAGAAGCTTCGCCCTCTTGTGTTACTTGAAACTTACCATCCGTCAGGGAGGTACCGTCGGTGATATCGAGAGCATGCCTTTCGTTGAGGCGTTGACCCAGTTCCGTCAACGAGCTGGCAAGGGAAACTTTGTCAACATTCACGTTTCCTACGTTCCCGTCATTCACGGGGAGGAGAAGACCAAGCCTACGCAGCACTCTATTCGTGGAGCCCGTCAGGCGTGAGTTTGCCCCTTGTTTTGTGTTGAGTGTTTCTGGGTCTGAGTTTGCAAACTCGTCCTGGCAACTCTACGTGTTTGAACCAATTTGCTAACTATTGCTACAGGGGTCTCTTGCCAGACTTGGTTCGTACTTGAGATTGCACTACTGCCGGGACACCAGCTAACCTGAGCAGATTGCATGCCGCTGTGAACGACCTCCCCATGAGGCCACAGTTGCCAAGATTGCCAGCAGCTGCCACGTCGATATGGAGCAGGTTATTGCCGTGCGGGATATGGAGACCGTCTACCAAGTTCCTCATCTTCTCATGACTGAGGGCCTGCTTCAACAGCTCAAGACTGGCCTGCAGCTGGACAAGCTGACCATCCCCCCAGCCCTCGTTGAGAAGGGTGCACAGCTTTGGGAGGTTTGGCAGAAGACTGTCAACCCCCGACAGCACGTCGACCGAGTCGAGATTGCTCTGGTCGGCAAGTACGTCGAGACGCACGACACTTACCTCTCGGTTACCAAGGCTCTGGAGCACTCTGCGATGCGATGCCAGAAGGCTCTTCACATCAAGTGGGTGGACTCTGAGCACTTGGAGGAGTCGACGCAGGACGCCGACCCCACAAAGTACCACAAGGCCTGGCATGAGGTCTGCACCGCTGACGGCATCCTGATCCCTGGAGGATTCGGATCTCGCGCCACCGAGGGCATGGTCAAGGCGGCGAGCTGGGCTCGCACGAGAAAGATCCCCATGCTGGGAATCTGTCTGGGTATGCAAGTTGCCGTCATCGAAGCGGCGCGCAAGCTCTGCAACCTCAAAGACGCTGCGTCGGAGGAGTTTACTGCCAACGCTGAGCACCCCGTCATCATCTTCATGCCCGAGGGTAGCAAGACGGAGAAGGGCGGCACCATGAGACTTGTAAGGAGATTTTGCGTATCCAACTAACAACTACTAACATGATATACAGGGATCTCGAGCTACTCACTTCCAGCCCGGCAGCGAATGGAGTAAACTCCGAGCTCTGTACGGCAACGCAGACGTCGTCCACGAGCGCCACCGACACCGCTACGAAGTGAACCCCGACTACGTCGAGCAGCTCGAGGGCGCAGGCCTCCACTTCATCGGCAAGGACGACACGGGCAACCGAATGGAAGTCGTCGAGCTCAAGGACCACCCCTGGTTCGTGGGCGTCCAGTACCACCCCGAGTACCAGAGCAAGGTCCTCAAGGCATCTCCCCCGGTCCTTGGTTTCGTCGCCGCTAGCTCTGGATGCCTGGAGCAGATCACCAAGGAGATTCTCCTCGAGTACCAGAACGGCGTCGGCGAGGGCGTTCAGTTTTAAAGGAAAAAAATGCAAACGGTGATGAGACTAGACTTTTGATTCCCGGAGGATTGGACTTTTTTTTCGGCGTTTAAAGATTGTCATAGGAATGAAAGGGGGGGAATTAGATGAGAGCATACAAGGGGGAGGGAAAGAAAAAGTGTACTAGAAATGACCCTTTTCTTTGTTTTTAATAGGCTGAGGTTTTTTGTGCGCTTGAGGTGAAAAGGTGGTGATTAATACCATCAAGTTAGACAAAGTTATAGATGGCTGGGCACTGAACCTCTCGCGAATTTTTTGCCATGATGAATATCTCATGTATCAATTGAATTGGATAGACTTGCTAAGGCGTTATGCCCGACTTGACTGAGGTTCTAACAAGCTTACATTGTGTCTATCGTTGTCAGGCAGGGTTAAAATTGCAGTGAAACGACAGTCCAGTGGACAGGGAGTTGCACATCGAATGGCAGGCTCTCTTACGATCCGGCCACTCTCTTCACTGCGATTTTAACTCGTCCCAACCGAACAGTAAGATGAATTTTTGATCCATACTTACGCGGAGGGTCAGGGGGAAACTCACAGTTGTCGATATGGGGTCATCGGTGCAAGTAAGTGTTCATGATGGCGCAAGTAAAACTGCTGCTACTGATAGACTTGCTGGGGCGTTTTGACCGAGGTTCCAACAATCTTGCTTACACGTTGCATCATCGCCTTTGGCCGGGTTAAAATTGCAGTGAAATTGATGTCTACCTGCTGGATCAGGTTGTTGTCTTCCAGGCCCGGGTCTTCGGCTGGATGTCAGGTCGTGCTGGAACGGCGGTCTAAGCACACAGAGGTTTGCCAACTAAAGAGATATGGAGGCGTTGATTCAAATGTATGTTCTCGTGCAAGTGAAGCTACTGTTATGAATACTATCCAGCACCTAATGACTGAAGTTTCCCTTGGCGGGTTCCGATCAGTCTCTTCGTGTCTTTATCTAACAGCAATTCAAGAGGGGAAAAGAAGCTGACATTTTGCCTTGTTCTTCCGCTACCTCGGGCGGGGTTAAAATTGCAGTGAAGAAAAGAGAAACACCAGACAAAATGGACAATTCGCCAGGGATTTATATGCGAATGTCCACCTCTAGCCAAATCCAGTGTTAGTCTATATTGAAAAGGCGGCACAAGCGCATAGGTGCCATTGACTTGAGGGATATGGAGGCGCCGGTATAAGTGCATCTTCTATATCGTACAAGTGAAAGTGGTCATGAAGGCCATCCACCACTTAACCACCGGGGTTTCCCCTAGCGAATTCCCATGATCTTCATATCCTCGTCTACAGCAACTCATGAGTGGAGAAAAGAATCTAAATTAAATTGGAATTCTTGTAGAGGTGATACTCGTACTGTCTAGATCATAAACCGTGAGCGGACATCAGTTGATGTGTATCAACTCTACTCCCCTAACTTTGGCCATCTTCTCATCAACAACCATCCTGATTAAGACTGCTTTGGTCTATCAAAAATCGATGATATTCGATGAGGCGAAATTCGCCTCTAACTTGTCACATCTCAGCACTCTTGCAACCAGACATGAGTTGACTTTCTGCCGCGGCTACCCTTCCACCCTCACACTCGGTTTTGTCGCAAGGTGGGCGAAGTCACAACCGAGTAGGCAACTTGATCCCATGATACGAAGTAGATCCCATGAAAGCCCAATTCCTGTGATCGCCCGTTGATGTTGGTAGGATACAACACTCGCCACCCGAGAAAAGTGGTGTTGTGTCGTGTTCATCCGCTTCTACTTACACGTTGTCACCTTTACCTTTTCCATCTACAAAAAACACATTAATTACATCACCCACGATACATGACTGGTTAAAACAACCATGCTATCGATTAAAGTCTAGTCCCCTGTCATGCAGCGGCTACATCCGCGACGTGGTCTACTTCACCATCACCCTAAAACGCCATGCAGAAGTCCATGGGTGCACCAGGCAGGTGATATGATGGCCAAGGATGAGAAGACGGTCATGAAGGGCTACGATCTTCAGCTTGGGTGGCAGGGTTTCAAGAGCGTTGCAGGAGGGTGGTGACAGAAAACCTGATTTGACAAGGTGGCGAGAAATTGGGATGCCTGTTTGACGGCACCCTGTCAGTAATTGATGGTGTACACGATGTATTGATTCCCAAATACCTTAATTTAGTAAACTGACGATGGCCTCAGTCGACATTTCGATAAAAAAAAATGCGACTCTCAAAATGATGCCTGTTTGTGAAATGCTGTTGCTGTATCAACACAAAATCAACATCAACAACAGTGACTCAACACGACATACATCAACCCATGAATATCTACATACCCCTGACACAACATCGGGCGCATCACACTTTGACTCACCATAAGACCACGTGTTTGTAAAACGTTTTCCAAAAAAGACATGTGTTATATGTGTGCGTGTCAAACGTACAACGAAAACTTGTATTTCATGACTATGAGCCTCCCAAAAACCACACCCGTAAATGTTGCAATCTCATGATTGATCTAGAATATTTGGTCCCAGTAAACAAAAGAAAATCGTTGAATCGTCGTCAATCTCGTAAATGTAGAAAAAAGTAATAACCCAAAGGTCAAACTAAAAAAGTAATAGAGTGAGAAAAAAATATTAGGAAAAGAAAATAGAGAGATCCTTTTGATGAGGATCTTGAAAACCCCCCCCTTTTTAAACGTGGTGAAATTACATCCCAAACTTCAAAAATCTCGATGGATCTTGAACATATTAGCGAGACCTCTCATCAGTCCCGTTGGTGTGAGGAGTCCGATAGTGACCTCCATCATCCACAACCACGTTTCTCATGGCACGTGGGTTAAGACGCATGTATTCATCGTATGTGAGACCATTAGGATCTCGTTCACCGCCCTCAACTATCGGGCTTCTTCTCTCGCGGGGGATTGACCGCGGTGTTGTTGCCTCTGTCCAAGTCTTTGGTTCTCGACCTTGGTAGTAGCGGTATTCCTTTTCTCGGTTTCGTCGACCGCTGGGGTAGCGGTGGCTTGATGAAACGAGGTCGTACGAGTCGGGGGGGCTGGAGCTGCTTTCTATAGCAGAGGTTGAGTGACGGTAGCGGTTTGACATTGGACTGCGAGATCGGTGGTTTGATGTTGTTGTTGGGGGTGGAGATTGTTCCTTTGACGGCTTGGTGTTGTCCGAGTTGACGCGGGGAATGAATCGACTTGAGGTATCAGTGCGGGATGATGATGATGACTTGTAGTTGTCTCTTGAACCGCGACGATACTTGGATGAATCGTGGCTTCGGTAGTCGTCAGGTCTGTACCGTCCTGTACCTTCATCCCTTGAAGAGCTAGACTTGTGAGATTCATCAAAGGAAGCTCTTCGATACTCGATATCATTCTCATTAGCCATCTTGATCCAGTCAGAAATAGCATTGACAACAAGATCATGCGTTTCTCTTTGTCGATCAGCAGGGAAAAGATGTCTAGAAAGCTGCTTCGGTAGACGTTCCGGCTTTCCATCGACAAGAAGTCCGTCGGCGGTGATGGGTAGATCAGCGATGACACGGTTCAGTCGCTTGGCCTCTTGATCGGGAAAAGTCTGGATCTGACAGACCATCCATCGCTCAAAACCGGCTGGAGTTAGAGAGGGGATGTGAGGCATGCCGGTTGGACGTCTTTGGACGAGGTGGTTTTCGCAGCGAAGGTGTTGATATAAGGTTTCGAGGTTGTCGAGAGCTCCGTGGGGGTTGCAGTCGAATATTTCTGACCTGTGTTAGAAGGTATTTTTGTTAGGTGTGATTGAGTTACTTACGTTGGAAGGGGAATGCTTCGGATTCGAGTTTGTAGGTGGCGTAGAATTGGTTGAGTTTCTCTGGTGTGACGACGAGAGAATTGTGAGGAGTGTATTCAGCAATCTGCACAAGTTAGCTCACTCAATCTCCTCCATGAGTAAGTATCGAGACAGATCTCACCAAGTAGTTGGCAATTCCCCTCAGAACCTGACCAAGCCTAGCAGTAGGTTCACCCCTATCATCAAAAAGCTTCCCCCATTTCTGATCCACCGCCGAAAGAGCATTCCCCAGCTCATCAACGACCGGAGGTTCCGTCCGGGTCGGCGACGACCTCCCGTTCAGAATAACGGGGCCCCGATCGGAGAAGCGCACAGACTGCCGAATCTTGGGACTATGCTGCGGCGACGACTCGCTCGGGGGGGAGTGACTGTGATTGACGAGGGCTGGCTTTGTCGGTTTGGTCTCGGAGATGAAGGATGACGTAGGACTGCATGTTGTTGATGCGGCTGAGCTTCTGTTGGAGGTTCTTCTGCTTGACTCGAAGGATTGTGCCATTGGGTCTTCTGGGTCGTCTTCGACTGTTGCTTGGAAGGAGGATTTGTGATGGATGGGATTGGACTTGGGACTTGATGGTTCTGAAGAAGATGGAGTATCTGGTGAAGGATGCTCAACAACTAAAAAAACCGTCAGCAGTACGTAAAGATATACAACTTGAAAGACTACTCACGCTCAGACTTGACCTTGGCAAAGATCTCATCAAACCACTTAGTCTTCATCTCATCAATAGTAAGCTTCCTAACCAACTCCTCCACCTGCTCCTTTGACATGTCGGCACTAAGTCTCTTCTTCATCTGTGCGTCGCTGCTTGACCCCGAATCGACCGAAGAGTTATCATCGGGTATTTGAATCCGCTCGCGGAAGGCGGCCGGCTTTCGGTCCACTCCGCTCCGGACGGGATCGGAGAGCATTGGTACGGGGATAAAAAAAAAAAAAAGAATATTATACAATAGAAAAAGGGTACCTGCACTGGGTGCTAGGAAACACAAAAAGGGCAAGAATGAAATGACGGGCAGCACAAGGGAAAGCTACACGACAGAGTTTGAAAATGAAGGTGAAGTGAGGCGAACAGAAATGGGGAGGAGGGGAAGGGGACACGAACGGGCTTTTACATATTTACGACTTCAAAGAAAAAAGAGTCCTAGTCTTCCGGGCACACGCACACACACACACACACACACATCCACCGATTAACAAAAGGGTCGACCGATTGGGGTTGCTCAGCAGCAGGCGACTGAGGCCCCCGCCGCCTGGGCAGTGCGTGTGAGGATGGCGAGTTGCATGAGCCGGGGGCGCAGGAGGATGGATCCCTCTTCCCCCTCCCTTGTCGATGCATTCTCTTGTCTTGTGCGTCAGGTCAGGCTTCAAAGGTTGTAGGTACCTATTAAACAAAGTACATTAATTCTGTTGCCAGGCAGTGGAGAAAGACGTAGGTATGTGCAATGTGTAAGTGCCAAGTAAGTCATCTCACACCAACCTTTTCTCAAACTCATAAATCAACATTTGTAAAAGCCAAAAAACAACTAATCTTGTCTCGGATACTCCCTCTTCTCACTTGAAGGGTATCTTATTTTCTTACTCCCCCAACCCATACTACACTACACTCCCCCCTCCTTCATTGGGCCGCAACGTCCGGTCAAGGCAAGCCAACGCTGGTGCGCGCCCCGCGATCGTCATCCGCCTTATTCTGAACCCCTTCTCCAATTGAACCAAAGCTGCTCCCCCTTCCCCCCCGCTTCGGTCGTGCAGCACTGGAGCCGGGCGTTGCGCGTTGTAATGGGTGGGCGGTAGCTGATCAACGGGAGGCGAAATTTCGAAACTTGAACCTTGCGAGACAAAGGGTGTGTGTGATGGATGATATGACTGCTTTTTGCAGAACTGAGACAAGTGAGGCTCCCTCTCGTTCGTGAAAAAAAGTTTCATGCTTTAGGTTGCACGGGAGACGCGTAAGATATATACATATCTACTTCACAAGGCATCCATCCTATTATTGATGGCTGCATATCGGGACAACTGCTTGAGAACAAAAACGGAAATCTATTTTTGCTTATTTGCCAGCTTGTGCTTTTTCCATGTCTTTCGATATGATGAGCTTTTCCTAGACGCATGTTTCGATCGATCTGGATATATACAAAAGAGTCTGTTGAATCGAGATTTGACAAGTGTACAAAGGTTGGGTTCAACAAGGACTTCCCGTCCCCTACTACATATACATATACATATACGCATATGCTCGGGTTTTGTCCCCCAAGGGGGAGCGTATCTAACATCAACAACTTCAAGATTTTCACAACGCAAGGATTTCAGACATGCATCTGCCGAAACACGACAACCGAGTTGTGCAGAAAGCCACAGGAAACAGTGTGCAGAATCAATGCCTAACAACAACTGCTTTTCGAGGAGACATGATTGCTCGTTGCCAACAGGTGAGAAGAGAGGGATGTAGTTCCCACCCCCAAATCATGATAGAAAGTGAAGGAAACAAAAGTGAGGCTAAGAATGCGTGTATGACGGACCATCCACAGTATCATAGACCGTGTACCTGGCCCTCTGTGCCCGTCGTGATATCCCTTCTACCCCCCGTATCCAAGGGATAGAACAATGAATGCTCTCAAACCATTACATTCAACGCCAACGCCAATAACCATAGTAAAGATGAGATATGCCACCAGCACTGCGCTCCACTTTTCGCCCAACTTCCCATCAACTTTACGCCTTGTACAGCAAATCCAAAAACCCAGTAGCAAGGTCCACCACCACGCTCTTGTTTGGCAACGATCCCGCAACGCCGTACAGTGCCGATGTGTCACCCATAGCCTTGCCGTGAGCCGTCTTGCCCTCGACAATTCGCACACGTTCCTTCTCGCGCTCCTCCTCAACAACTGCCTCCAGGTCGGCAATCAGCTTCTCCCAGACCTTGGTGATGGGCAGAGTAACGGCGACGTGAATAGCAGGAGGGCTCTGCAAAGCATTGAGATGCCATCCCTTGGCACCCATGCCGTCGGCAATATCGTAGATGTTGAGGTTACGGGCTGTAAACGCAACCACCGAAACAAGGGGCTTGCCAAGAATCTCGAGTTCGCCACCAAGCGGCGTGCTCTGGATGGCATTGGCAATCTTCTTGGCGGTGCCGACAATGTTGGTGCAGGCCTCGATGTAACCAGTCTCACCAATCGTCATCAGACTCGCCCAGCAACCGGCAATGAGCGCGCCAGGTCGAGATCCGGCGATGCCAGGAGAAGCGTAGACACCACCAGACCAGTCAGGGGACACAAAGTACTGGTAGGTTCGGAGTTCAGCGGAGCGGTAGAGAACGGTCGAGTTACCCTTGGGTGCGAATCCGTATTTGTGGGTATCGCAGCTGATGCTGGTGACACCCTTGAGACGGAAATCAAAGAGCTGAGACTCGAAGCCAGCTCTCTCGAGGAAGGGGACGAGGAAGGAGCCCAGACAGCAATCGACATGAAGCCAAATATCCTTCTTCAAGGCGAGCTTAGACAGGGCAACAATGTCATCGATGATACCATGAGGGAAGTTAGGTGCAGAGCCAACCAAGAGGATGGTGTTGGGGTTAATAAGACGAGAAACGGCGCGGACATCAACCTGGTAATCAGGACCAGGACAAGAGACGAGATGAATCTTGATCTTAAAGTACTGAGCAGCCTTGTGGAAGGCTGTGTGAGCCGTCTCGGGAAGAATCCTATCGCGATAGGTCAATATCAAAGCGCAATGGCTTGCCAAGAACGACAACTTACATCTCGGGCTCCGTGACTCCGCGCTCGTGGTAAGCCCGCTGGCGCGCCGCCAGACAAGCCATGAGAATACTGTCGGTTCCTCCACTGGTGGAAGTACCAGCAGCACCAGGAGGAGCGTGGAACATGCTAAGGACCATGCTCACAACCTCGGCCTCCATCTTGCGAACACCAGGGAAGACATCAGGATGGATGGGATTGGCGACGGTGAACTTGCCGAATGCCTCTGTCTGCAGCTTCAGCAGCTCATCCTCACCGTGGTACACAGCGCCAGACACATAGCCATCCTCCCAGCGCGTATGGTCCATGTTGGCGAGGTTCTCGAGCTCGGAGCGGACGGCGTCGAGGGGGAGACCGTCCTTGGGTAGAGTGAGGTAACGGATCTGGTCCTTGGGGACCATCTTGTCCGACATTTTGCTCAGAGTGTCCTTGACCTGCTTCTGGACCTTTCCGCGCACACCGGGAGCACGGAGGAAGTAGCCGTAGAGGATGCGACGAATATTGGTGTAGAACTCGACGATGGAGCCGATGAGCCCGCGGCCCTTGAGCTGCCAGAAGGCGCGACGAGTCCATCGCAGGACAAATAGGAAGAAGAGGATATTGCGAAGTCTGTATGAACCAATCGTCAGCGCTGTATATAATCGCAAGCCCGCGCGCATCCGCAAAATGCGATTCGACTCACAGGTCGAGGTTCAACAGCGACCAAGAGACATCATGTCTCCTGCGCTTTACAGACTCGAAGCTGCCACGCAGATTCGCGGGCAGTCGAGCAAGACCAGACATGGAGGGATTTGAAGCCATGATTAAACAAAAATGTAAGAGAAGCGAGTTTAAAAAAGAGAAAAACGATTAATAAAAAAAAATGAGTGACAGAGTGAGGTAAGTAATCACGAGAATTAGTATGGGGAGGAGCTCTAAAGATTTCGAGAAAGGGAGCTTGACGTCGATGATGGAGATGATGGCGGGGGGCATGGAGGCTACTTGGATATTTTTTAGCGGGGGCCCACCTGCCGGGGACCATCACATGCTGAGGTCCCCGGGGGAGGTGTGGGCCTTCGATTCAGCGCTCAAGCCCACTACAGATTAGGGGGGGCACAGGGCGGCCGGTCCAGGTCCCTTCAACTGAACGAGGTTCAAGAGCCGAGGAACACCTGCAGCCAAATTGTCATTGTACATGAGCGCATCCTCCGTGATGGTTACTGCTTGTGGCAAGCCAGAGTACCCGATTCGACAAAGATTCCCTCTTCCATGCTAGCTTCCCAATTCAGCCCTTGTTGTGTTACCACCCCCGATGTGTTATTTTGTTGTGTTA